>CAUYLG010054453.1:0-77373 GCA_963573385.1 Cacajao melanocephalus
ACTGCATTCTAGCCTGGGCAGTAGAACAAGAGTCCTGTTCTCTCTCCCTCTTTTTCTTCTTCTTTCTTTCTCTCATACATTCTTTTTCTTTCTTTCTTTCACTCTCACTTTCTTTCCTCTCTTTTTCTTTCTTTCAAAAAAAAAAAAAATAAAAAATAAAAAAAAAAAAACTATTAAGTCAATAAAATGAAGAATGTTAGAAACTGTACAAATCCATGGAAATTAAACAACATGCTTCCAGGCAACCAGTTGCTCAGTGAAGAAATTAAGAAGAAAATTTAGAAATTTCTTGAAAAAAATAAAAATAGAAACAAAACATACCAGAATCTATCGGATACAGAAAAAGTAGTACTCACATGGAATTTTATAGCAGTAAACATCCACATTTTAAAAAATAGAGACTCCAAATAAACAGCCTAACTATGTACATCAAGCAACTAGAAAAGCAAGAACAAACCCAAAATTAGTAAAAGGACAGAAATAATAAAGATCAGAGCAGAAATAAATGAAACTGAGACTCAAAAATTACAAAAGATCAACAAAACAAAAAGTTGGTTTCTTGAAAAGATATACAAAATTGATAAACCAGTAGCTAGACTAAGATAAAAATGAAGACCCAAATAAAACCAGAGACAAAACAGGAAACATTAAAACTAATACCACAGAAATACAAAGAATCATTAGAGACTATCATTAACAACTATACGCAACCAAACTGAAATATCTAGAAAAAATGGATAAATTCCTGAACACATACTCTACCATGATTGAACCATGAAGAAACAGAAAACCTAAACAGACCAATAACAAGTAAGGAGATCAAAGCTGTAATAAAAAGTCTTTCCTTAAAAGCCTGGGACCTGACAGATTCACTGCTGAATTCTAGCAAATACTTAAGGAAGACCTAATGCCAATTCTACTCAAACTATTTCAAGTAAGTGAAGAAAAGAGAGACTCATTCTACGAGGCTAGCATTATGCTGATACCAAAACCAGACAAACACACCACCAAAAACAAAAAATAAAACAAAAAACCAACGGTGGGCCAATATCTCTGATGAACACAGATGTAAAAATCCTCCACAAAATACTAGCAAAAAGAATTCAAAAACATTAAAGAGAGCATTCACTATGATCAAGTGGATTCATCCCAGGGATGCAAGGATGGGTCAACATATGCAAATCAATAAACATGATACATCACATCAACAGATTGATGGGCAAAAACCATGTGATTATTTCAATGGATGTTGAAAAAGCATTCAGTTAAATTCAGTATCCCTTCATGGAAAAAAAAAAATCCTCCACAAACGGGGCATGGAAAGAACATACCTCACCCAGGCATGGTGGCTCATGCCTGTAATCCCAGCACTTTGGGAAGGTGAGGCAAGTGGATCACTTCAAGTCAGGAGTTTGAGACCACTCTGGCCAATGTGGTGAAACCCTGTGATATGGTTTGGCTGTATTCCCACCCAGATCTCAAATTGTATCTCCCAGAATTCCCACGTTTTATGAGAGGGACCTGGGGGAGGTAATTGTATCATCAGGGTGGTCTTTCCTGTGCTATTCTCATGATAGTGAATAGTGTCTCATGAGATCTGATGGGTTTATCACGGGTTTCTGCTTTTGCTTCTCATTTTTCTCTTGCCACCACCATGTAAGAAGTGCCTTTTGCCTCTCACCATGATTCTGAGGCCTCCCCAGCCATGTGGAACTGTAAGTCCAATGAAACCTCTTTTTGTTCCCAGTTTTGTGTATGACTTTATCAGCAGTGTGAAAACGAACTAATATAGTAAATCAGTACCAGCAGAGTGGGGCATTGCTGAAAAGATACCTGAAAATGTGGAAGTGACTTTGGAACTGGGTAACAGGTAGAGGTTAGAACAATTTAGAGGGCTCAGAAAAAGACAGGAAAATGTCGGAAAGTTTGGTACCTCTTAGAGGCTTTGATGCTGATAGTGATATGAACAATAAGGTCCAGGATGAGGTGGTCTCAGAAGGAAATGAGGAACTTATTGGGAATTGGAACAAAGGCAAGTCTTGTTATGTTGTAGCAAAGAAACTGGTGGCATTTTGCCCATGCCCTAGAGATTTGTGGAAGCTTTGAACTTGAGAGAGATGATTTAGGGTATCTGGTGGAAGAAATTTCTAAGCAGCAAAGCATTCAAAAGGTGACTTGGGTGCTGTTAAAAGCATTCCATTTTAAAAGGGAAACAGAGCATAAAAGTTCAGAAAATTTGCAGCCTGACAATGCAGTAGAAAAGAAAAGCCGAGTTTTTGAGGAGAAATTCAAGCTGGCTGCAGAAATTTGCATAAATAGCAAGGAGTCTAATGTTAATTTTCCCAAGACCATGGGGAAAATGTCTCCAGGCCATGTCAGAGACCTTCATGGCAGCGCCTCCCATCACAGGCCTGGAGGCCCAAGAGGAAAAAGTGGTTTTGTGGCCAGACCCAGGGTACCCATGCCGGTGTCCTGTGTCCCAGCCACTCCAGCTGTGGCTGAAAGGGCCCAACACAGGGCACGGGCTGTGACTTAAGAGGGTGGAAGCCCCAAGCCTTGGCAGCTTATGCCTGGTGATGATGAGCCAGCAGGTACACAGACGTCAAGAATTGAGTTTTGGGAACCTTGGCCTAGATTTCAGAAGATGAATGGAAATGCCTGGATGCCCAGGCAAAAGTCTGCTGCAGGGCAGGGCCTTCATGGAGAGCCTCTGCTAGGGCAGTGTGGGAGGGAAATGTGGGGTTGGAGCCCCCACATACAGCCCCCTACTAGGGCACTGCCTAGTGGAGCTGTGAGAAGAGGGCCAGTGTCCTCCAAACCTCAGAATGGTAGATCCACTGACAGCTTGCACCATGCACCTGTAAAAGCCACAGACGCAGACCTGTAAAAGCCAGCCCGTGAAAGCAGCCAGAAGAGAGGTTGCACCCAGCAAAGCCACTGGGGCAGAGCTTCCCAAGACCATGGGAACCCACCTTTTGCATCAGTGTGACCTAGATGCGAGACCTGGAGTTAAAGGAGATCATTTTGGAGCTTTAAAATTTGACTGCCCTGCTGCATTTTGGGCTTGCATGGACCCTGTAACCCCTTTGTTTTGGCCGGTTTCTTCCATTTGGAACAGCTGTATTTACCCAATACCTGTACCCACATTGTGTCTAGGAAGTAACTGGATGTTTTTTATTTTACAGGCACACAGGTGGGAGGGACTTGCCTTGTTTTAGATGAGACTTTGGACTGTGGACTTTCGGGATAATGCTGAAAAAAGTTAAGACTCTGGGGGACTGTTGGGAAGGCATGATTGGTTTTGAAATGAGAGGACATGAGATTTGGAGGAGCCATGGGTGGCATGATAAGGTTTGGCTGTGTCCCCACCCAAATCTCAACTTGAATTTTGTCTCCCAGAATTCTCACGTGTTGTGGGAGGGACCTACTGGGAGGTAATTGAATCATGGGGGCTGGTCTTTCCCATGCTATTCTTGCAATAGTGAATAAGTCTCATGAGATCTGTTGGGTTTATCAGGGTTTCTGCTTTTGCTTCTTCCTCAGTTTTCTCTTGCTACTGCCATTTAAGAAGTGCCTTTTGCCTACTGCCATGATTCTGAGGCCTCCCCAGCCATGTGGAACTGTAAGTCCAATTAAATCTCTTTCTGGTCCCAGTTTTGGGTATGTCTTTATCAGCAGCATGAAAATGAATTAATACAGTAAAAGAGAACCCTGACTAATACATCTCATCTCTACTAAAACAATACAAAAAAGAGTGAGGCATGGTGGTGCACATCTGTAGTCCCAGATACTCAGGAGGCTGAGGCAGGAGAATTGTGTGAACCTGGGAGGCGGAGGCTGCAGTGAGCCGAGAGCCCACCACTGCACTCCAGCCGGGGCAGCACTGCAATACTCCATCACAAAAAAAAAAAAAAAAAAAAAAGGATGCCCACTTTCACTACTTTCATTCAGTATAGTACTAGCCAAAGTAATTAGTCAAGAGAAAGAAATAAAGGGCATGCAAATTGGAAAGGAAGAAGTTGAATTATCCTTGTTTGCAAACAATGTGATCTTATATTTAGAAAAACCTAAAGATTCCACCAAAAAAGTGACAAATTCAGCAAAGTTGAAGGATATAAAATCAACATAAAAAATCAGTAAAATTTCTATAGGCTAGCAGCCAGCAATGTGAAAAAGAAACAAAGTAATCTTATGGCATCTACAAGTAAAGTAAAATATCTAGGAATAAATTTAGGAGGCGGAAGACTTCTACAAGGAAAACTATAAAACATTGATTAAAGAAATTGAAGAGGATAAAAAGAAAAGGAAAAACATCCCATGCTCACTTTTCAGAAGAATTAATATTGTTAAAATAATAGTATTACCCAAAGCAATCTACATATTTGATGCCATTCCTATAAAAATACCAATGTCATTCTTCACAGAAATAGAAAAAAAAATCCTAAAATTTACATGGAACCACAAAAGACTCCAAATAGCTAAAGCAATCCAGAGCAAAAAGAACAAAGCTAGAAGCATCACGTTACCTGACTTCAAATTATACTACAGGCTGGACACAGTGGCTCACACCTGTAGTCCCAGCAGTTTGGAAGGCTGAGGTGGGTGGATTGCTTGAAGCCAGGACTTTGAGACCAGTCTGGCCAACATGGCGAATCCCCGTCACTACTAAAAATACAAAAATTAGCTGGGCATTGGTGGTGGGCACCTGTAATCCCAACTACTTGGGAGGCTGAGGCAGGAGAATCACTTGAACCTGGGAAGTGGAGGTTGCAGTGAGCTGAGCTTGTTCCACTTCACTCCAGCCTGGGCAGCAGAGAGAGACCCTGTCTCAAAAAACAAATTATACTACAGAGCTATAGTAGCCAAAAAAGCATGGTACTGGTATAAAAACAGACACATAGACAAATGGAACAGAATGGAGAACTCAGAAATAAGTCTGTGTACTTAGAGCCAACTCATTTTCGACAAAGGCACCAAGAACACATACTGCGGGGAAACAGTCTCCTTAATAGGTGGTGCTGGGAAAACTGTGTATCTGTATGCAGAAAAATAAAACTAGATCCCCATCTTTCATCATATACAAATATCAACTCAAAATGAATTAAAGACTTAAATGTAAGACCTAAAACTGCGAACTTGCTGGAGGAAAACACTGAAGAAATGCTACAGGACATTGGTTTGGGCAAAGATTTTTTGGCGTAGGACCTCAAAAGCATAGGAAGTCAAAGCAAAAAATAGAAAAATGGGATTACGTCAAGCTAAGAAGTTTCTGGACAGCAAAGGAAACAACACTGTGTAGAGACAACTTTCAGAAAATATCTGCAAACTACCCATCTAACAATGGATTAATAAATACAATATATAAGAAATGTAAACAACTGAATAGCAAAATAGCACATAATCTAATTATTTTTAATGGGCAAAAGACCTGGGTAAACATTTCTCAAAAGAAGACATACAAATGGCCAACAGCTAGATTAAAAAATGCTCAACATCACTAATCATCAGGAAAATGCAAGTCAAAACCACAATGAGATATCAACTCACTTCAGTTAGAATGTCTATTATCAAAAAGAGAAAAAAATAACAAATGGTGGCGAGGATGTAGAGGAGGAGGAACCCTGTTACAGTGCTGGTGGGAACGTAAAGTACAATAGCCACATGAAAACAGTATGGAAGTTTCTCAGAAGACTAAAAATAAAACTACTATATGATCCAGCCATCTCACTGCTGGGTATACATCCAAAAGAAGTCAATATATTGAAGAAGTATCTGCACTCCAATGTTGACTGTAGAACTGTTCACAATAGCCAATATTATGGAATCAACCTGTGTCCATCAATGGATGAATGGATTAAAAAAATGTGGTATATATTTGCAATGAAATATTATTTGGCCACAAAAATAATGCAATCCTGTCATTCGTAGCAACGTGAATGGAACACTGCCATTAACCTGATTTGATTATTACACATTGTATATGTGTGTCAGAATATCACACATACCCCCAAAATATGTACAACTATGATACATCAATTACAAATACAAAAAAAAGGAGGGTGCAGGCATGGTGTCTCGTGCTTGTAATCCCAACACTTTGGGAGGCCAAGGCAGGAGGATTGCTTGAGCCCAGGAGTTTGAGACCAGCCTGAGCAACACAGTGAGACCCCATCTCTACAAAAATTTTAAAAAATAATTCTCCAGGTGTGGTGGTGCACACCTGTAGTCCCAACAAGGGAGACTGAGATGGGAGGATCATTTGAGCCCGGGAGGTCAAGGATGCAGTGAGCTGTGATTACACCACTGCACTCCAACCTGGGTGCCAGAGCAAAACTCTTTCTCTTAAAAAAAAAAAAATCAAAAAAAGAGAAGACATAATTTACCACCAAAGCGAGGAAGACAGTGGGATAAATTCAGATTGAGACCTATGGTTCCCAGTTTAGGCAACACTTGAAGACAGAAGGGGCCTATCATAACGTGGAGTTGGGAGTTGTACGTTTTTTTTTCCTCTGGCTAACCTGAGCATTGGCTTAGAGGTTATCAGAGTGGGGGAAGACAGGGAATACTTCTCCAAAAAACTCCCTTTATTTTCCTCCTACAGAGAGGATTTACTTCAGGTTCACATTTGTTATCTCATTGGCTCTGACCATGGTGCTGAATCCTCTGAACTTGAAAACTGAACTCCTACAAAGGCAGTAGATTCAAAGTCTTGGTTGTGAGATGTGCTAGAAGTGATATCGGGAAGTACAGCACCCCTCCTCCCTTCTGTACTTCTACCAACCTTATCTGCTCCCTTGAGCTCCCTTTGAGGTATAAAACGCAGGAGAAATTTCTCTAAAATGTGTAGATTCAGATGCTCCCAGTTCCTGAACTCCATCTACATGAGTAGTTCTTTGAATTGTCAGAAAACAGTCTGGCCCCATAGCAAACTCAAGGCAGGCCAAACACAATATTTTTCCCATTTATGGGAATAACAGGTATGTCACAGTTCCTAAGACAACTACACAGGCTTCTGCTCAGCGTGGGTGTTCCTGACTTCACTGGAGTCAGCGGCAGTGTGCTGCTTCATTGCTGACATTCAGCAAACGTGTTTATATAAAGCTCTATCATAAGCTAATTCTCCAGAATCCCACAGAATCTGCTTATAAACACAAAGCAGAATGTGCTATGTGTGTTACCAGAGATCCCATGTGTTAGACTGACGTGACAGGACAGCGGTCTGTTCTGATCTGGAACCTAACCAGAGACAGTCCTCAGAGTACTGAGCTCTGAGCTTGACCTTCCCCTCACCTTCCACTTCAGGCTAGGGGCAGACATACCTGAGTTGGTGGAGTCCGTTCAGCCATAAACCCGTTTGTAGAGATGAATTTTACTGTGCTACGAGACTGTGGTCACGAATCATGGAACTCCTGCTTTCTGGTTGCTTGGATGGATTGTTTGTTCTTCCAAGGACTGCTAACCAGTGAGAAGACAGTTAAGACAGGCTGGGGCAGACGGTGTTTAATCTGCTCCACAGACACAAACTGCAGCTCCATCCCACCAGCATCTGCAAACATAGGGCAGAGAGATTAGTGTGTGGAATTGGCGCAAACAAAGGGATGCCTAGGGATTGGTTTAGGAGGACGAGCCACAGGACGAGCCTTTCCTCTAGGGGACCTGGGAGAACACTGGTGAGCAACAGGAACAGAGGGTCTTGACTCTCATTCAGCATCAAGAGTCCTGCATCCCTCCTGGGATCCCTTTCTCAGAACTTGAGGACTTCAGAGAGAAGGTATGGCCTGTTGAGCCAGACATTAACTTTGTCTAGGAGAACAGCATGGGTTTTTAAGAAGGGAAAACCCTTGGGAAGGGTGGCACTTGCAATCAGTTGAGCTGCTTAAGCCAATATCCTGAGCTGAGAAAGGCCTGAGGAGCAGAGTTCTGGGCACAGTACAGGGAAACTCCCTCTCAGTGCCTAGAGAGTGCCTGGAGCAGGGTAGGTGCTCAATAAATGTTTACTGAACTGAATTCTTGCTGAGCTACTAAAGGAGAGGTGAACAGCTGCTTCTAAGGGCTGATCCTATGTTCCAGAAAGCAGAGGAGTGCATCATGTGTCTGGTCTTTTGGACTCACAGCAGACCTCACGTTCTATAGCCCTCAGGGGCTCCTGCTGCTGGAACAGAGGCATGAGCTCAGGAGCAGCTCTCCCAGGGACCCAGAATGCAGCCCATCTTCACTGGCTGTTGCACCTTTAGATAAAAATGGCCAATGCATATGCCCACAAGTCCTCTTTTTCTGTGTCACTTTCACTTCCCAGACATTTCAACAAGGTACTCCTATTGACCTTCACTTCTATATAGAGAACAAAGAGCTAGTGGTTTTTTTTTTTTTCATGCCCATCAGGACCCTTCCCAAGGCCAATTTCAAAGTCATTCACAGGTAGGATACCGACGAGAATCTCTTATCTGTTGTCTCTTTTCTTTTGGAACTCAGCTCATATTTGCATTTGTGCCAGCTTCTTTCCTAAGTTTCTAATGTTTCTGTTTTTTGACATAGAAAGTTGGTAAGTGAGCTGGATTAGAACAGAAGTCCATGTACAATCCACACTTTATGCCTTTGTCCTTGTTCTCCTGCCTGCCCTTGACCTTCCTGTCCTTGTTCTCCTGCCTGCCCTTGACCTTCCCCTCTGGCCTGTTCAGTCACAAGGAAGGAAGGAGAGGCAGCTGTCTGCAAGAGTAAAAATGCCTCCTACGAATGCATACCCGACGGCTATCCTTTTTTTCGAGACCAGTTCTGACAGCTAAGAAGGCTGGCGCCCAGCTGGCATCCTCTGGTACCTTTGTCCTGTCACCTCCTGCCACACCAAACCTCTGGCACAGTGTTCCTTACCAACTTCTGCCAGGCCTGCGCCATCTTCTGCCCAACCCAGTGGGTGGCGCCCAACATGTTCAGGGTTGATACAGATTGGTTCAGGGCCATAATTTTGCGGACTTTTTTTTTCATGGATGCAGAATTTATAGGTGATAGGAGCAGCACCATTTTCCTCCTCCTTTTTGACTTCTATCCTTCTCCTCTTTGACTTCCCCCTGTGACTTGGTGAACAAGGGCCTTGTCCACTTACAGACCCCTTTCATCTCCAAGAGGAAGGGCTGGATGCCGACTGCCCCTCGTCTCCGCTTTGGTTGTAGAAAGTGCTAATCCTGAGACAGCAAGTCTGCATAGTTTGGTCCAAAGCTTCCTGCCGCACCCACATACCAGGGCAGTGCCAGCTTGCTCCCTCCTAAGGCAGCATCTATTGTTTCCATACAGTGGGCAGGGTTGGCCATTCGGCGCAAGGCCACCTGAGTGGAAAAAGCCTTTTCAAAACAGGGTGGCTTCAAAACAGTTGGCTACACTTTGTTCCTTGGCCCCTAAAGAGAAGAGAGAGAGTAAATGAGGGGCGTGGAGCTTCGCTAGAAGTAGACTATGGGAATTTAAAATCAATGCCAAAAAATCCTTCCATCATCTTACTAACAAAACACAATTTCTATGGGGTTCCAAGCTCCATTCTTGGAAAAAAAAAATCAAAGCCCACTACAATGGGTGGTCATTATACCCAGACGGACTGGAGGACAGAAAATGCTAGAGCTTCCAGCCCTCACTGACCGAGGAAAGCTGTTCTCAGTCCAAGAAAGCTGTTCTTCCTTCTGAGGCCTCTGTTTTAACAGCTGTAGAATGGAGGTAAATACTAAAAATCAAAAAACTAGCTGGGCATGGTGGTGCACACCTGTAGTCCCACCTACTTGGGAGGCTGTGATATGAGGATCACCTGAGCCTGGGAAGTCCAGGCTGCATGAGCTGTGACCGCACCACTGTACTCCAGCCTGGGTGACAGGAGCGAGGCGTGACCCTGTAAAAAAAAAAAAAAAAAAAAAAAGGTATATTAAATGAAAAAGACCTCTATTATGACACAAATTCTAGAAATCTAAAGGACACAAAGGATAAACAGAATCTCCTCAAAACTTCCAGAGAAAAAGGGCCAGAAATCAGCATTGTATCAGATTTGTACCTCTTCACAGCACTGGGGGCTAGAAAACAAAAGTCTGAGGGATTTTTCCAGTCAGGAATTCCATAACCAGTGAAATGAGCAATAAAATACAGGCAAAATGAAAAACCTAAAAAAAAGTTAGCAGGAAACTACTGAAGGATGTGTGTGTAGACACACACACACACACACACACACACACACACACACACACAGAGTGACTGTGTGTGGGGTCTGAAAATGGTCAGGGGAATGTTAAAGGTCTATAAGGATTAGGAATTAATTGTGAATTATATTGTAAATTAAATTGAAAATGATGAAATTATTCATTTCAGAGTTTATAAAAAGTTTTAAGAGGAAATATAAAACTATGTCGTTAGGATATCAACGGTATCTATATACTTATCAGTACCAACTCGAGTTAACTGAAAACTGTGCTATAACTAAATTTTGAAGGCAAATGGAGTCATATGTGTACAGGTGGTAGTGGAGTTAAAGCTAAATTTTCATTTCCTGTAGTAGAAAAATTCAAAAAATAAAGTCAAAATGAAGACATAGATGTATGAGCATTTTACAATGGACGTAACAGATAGACTCATTTATCGGAAGAAACAGAGAAATGACTTGAAAGCAGCTGCCTGCAGGAGAACAGGGTAGGACAGAGAACAGCTGTTTGTTTGCTCTGGGCTCAGTGCCTCTCACTTGCCTCTCTATGAGTACATATTACACTGACAGAAATAAAAGTTTAAATTTAAAGAAGACAACTCAAATGCCAATCAAACCCAGGATAAACAAAATGTGGTCTGTCCAAATAATGGAATATTAGTTGGTCATAAAAAGGAATGAAGTACTGATACACACTACAACATGGATGAACTTTGAAAACATCATGGTAAGTGAAAGAAGCAAGCCAGAAAAGGCTACGTACCTTTTTATCACAGATCATCCCTATTATATGTATCATATATTGTAATGGAATTGTATGATTCCATTTACATGACATGTCCAGACTAGGTAAGTCTATAGAAAGCAGATTTTGCCAGGAGCTGGGAGGAGGAATGAATGAGAAATGTCTACTTAATGGGTACAGGTTTCTTCTTGGGGTGATAAAAATGTTATGGAGTGAGAGAGTGGTGATGGTCACACAACACTGTGAACGTACTAAGGCCACTGAACTGTATACTTTAAAATGGTAAAAATAGTAAATTTTATGTTATATGAATTTTTACCTCAATAATAAAGGAAAGAACACTGTATAATGGATTTTTGTATGGATAGAACACAGATTCTATTGTATTTTCAGTTAAGAGTTGTTTACAAAGTCTCTGCAATATACTTTACCAATTTTGCTTTAGTTAACATGAAAAAGTGAATACGTTTGCCTTTGATGATTTATTAGTTCCATTGTATCTGAGGAGCTGTCATCATTCTGAATAGCCAAGATTATATTTTAGGTATAACAGACAGAAATGAATTAAAACCTCAAAATAGAATATCTTATCATTTATAATACAGAAATTATTTATGCTGCAGTTCTGTAGTAAACTTAACAGCTGGCTTTCTTGTCACCTGACACTTTCTTTTAAAAATAGAGAAGAAGAGAACACTTGAATTCAGAGTGCTGGGTAGTAACGTCTTGTGAATGAGCGCATACCATGTTTTGCTTCACTTTTTTCCAATTAGATTTCATTTCTCTCTCCTTTGGCACCCCCTCATTCTGCAACATATTTTATTGTCTATTTTTTTCATTAGTCAATTATTGAAACAGGTGAGTTGGCCACAAAGAAGAGCTTAGTCACTCAGAGTCAACCAAGCAGCAGCCCCTGGCCACTGAGACTTGAACTCTTGTGAATCAGCTTCAGAGCTCAAATTTGCTCTTGCTGTTTTGTTTTTTTATTATTTGTTTGGGTTTTTTATTAGGTCACCAAGAAGAGTTTTAAAATCCTGTCTTGCTAAATGGCTTTTTAAGATCTATACAAAGCTCAGTTTTTTTCTCCTAAGTATGTGTTACTTTCTCAGAATGATTTTTCTCATTTTTTTTTTCTCGCACTGTCACCCAGGCTGGAGTGCAGTGGCACAATCTCAGCTCACTGCATCCTGCACCTCCCAGGTTCAAACAATTGTCCTGCCCCAGCCTCCCGAGTAGCTAGGATTACAGGTGCCCGCTACCGCGCCCAGCTAATTTTTGTATTTTTAGTAGAGATGGGGTTTCACCATTTTGGCCAGGCCGTTCTCAAACTCCTGACCTCATGATCCACCTGCCTCGGCCTCCCAAAGTGCTGGGATTATAGGCGTGAGCCACCATGCCGGGCCCCCTCATTTCTATATCATATTAAAAAAAATTCAGGCTGGGCATGGTGGCTCACGCCTGTAATCCCAGCACTTTGGGAGGCCAAGGTGGGCGGATCACGAGGTTAAGAGATCGAGACCATGTGGCCAACATGGTGAAACCCCGTCTCTACTAATAATACAAAAATTAGTTGGGTGTGGTGGCACATGCCTGTAATCCCAGCTGCTCGGGAGGCTGAGGCAGGAGAATTGCTTGAACCAGGAAGGCAGAGGCTGCCGTGAGCTGGGATCACACCACTGCACTCCAGCCTGGTGACAAAGTGTGACTCCATCTCAAATTCTATATTCTTTCTATGTTGCCTGGGCAACATAGACCCTGTCTCTATAATATATAGTAATATATACATTCTCTCTCTCGATATATATGTATATATACATATATATATATTTTTAAATTAGCCACGTGTGGTGGTACATGCTGTGAACCCAGCTACTTGGGAAGCTGAGGTAGTAGGATCCCTTGAGCCAGGAGTTCAAAGCTGTAGTGAGCTCTGATCACCACTGCACTCCAGCCTGGATGACAGAGTGAGACCCTGTCTCAAAAAACCAAAAACCTTGGTTTTACAAGATACGAACAACAGAGAAAACTAGGAGAGAAATATAAAGGAACTCTCTATACTATCAATTTCTCTGTAAATTTAAAATTATCCCCCCAAAAAGTTTATCTAAAAAGTTAGATACTAAAGGCAGAACGTTTGAGGCTAGAAAAGGATACTATGAACTGTATTAGCTATCTGTTGCTGAGTAACAAAATAACCCCTACAGTTAGTGGCATAAAACCTCAAACATCTATTATGTCATAGTTTCTGTGGGTCAGAAACCTGGGCATGGCCTGAGTCCTCTGGCTCAGGGTTACTCACTCACATGCTGCCATCAAGGTTTTGGCTGGTGCTGCAGTCACCTGCAAGCTCATTGAGGAAGGACCCACGAGGGCCACTCATGTGACTCTCAGCAGGCCTCAGGTCCTGGCGAGGTGTTGGCTGAAGACATTAGTTCTTTGTGGAATGTGGGCCTCTCCACTGGGCAGTTCCCAGCATGGTGGCTGACTTTCCAGAATGTGTGCATGAGAGAGAGGAGAGGGGAGAAAGAGGGAGAGAGAGAACACGTCATGAGGGTGCAAGCCTGAGGAAGAAGACAACAGAATCACAGTCTATTTGTAACCTAGTCTCAGAAGTGACATCCTATCACTTTTGACATATTCCATCCATTAGAAGCCAGGTTACTAGGTCCAGTCCACACTCCAGGGGAGGGAATGGCGCAGGACATGAATACCAGCAGGGGGGGACCCAGGGGACCACAGAAGAGGCTGCCGTTTATGCCATCTCCTCCACGGAAACGAGCGGTGCTGATTAAGAGCACAGGCTCTGGAATCATGGAGATTGGGTTTGTGCTCCTGGTTGGAAATGTCAGTTAGATGATCTTGGATTATTTAATTCTTCTCTTTGTTTCTTCATCAGCAAAATGAGAATGATGATAATAAATGACTGACCTCAAAGGGCTGTTTTGAAAGTCAGATTAAAGGAGCTAATTCATGCAAAATGCTTAGCAAGTGTCTAGCACAAAATAAGAGCTCAATGATGAGGATAAGCTGCCATTATCATCATCACTATCACCACCACCGGATTCGTAACTCACACTCTGTTGAATAGCCATGGCATTGTAGGCAAATTACTTCACTTTGCTGTGCATCTGTTTCCTTATGTATAAGCTGGGGAAATACTACCCACCATTCAGAGCTATTGGGAGGGATAGGGGGTGATCACATGCTTGGCCCTCAGTCACTGTGACTGATTACTTTTAATGGGAGTTCAGTCTGCTTAGCATAAATTTACTGCCCTTTTTGGTTAAGGCACATCTGTTTTTGTTTGCTCCTCTATGAAATGAGGACAACAATCCTTAATTATGCTGCTTTTCATGGCTCTCTAACCCATTAATTCCTATTTATGCATATAGAAGGAAAAAACCACATGGGTAATCCATAATGGAAGCTACATCAAAATCATATTTACGGTCTTAGATATGTTCTTTGAAGCAGGGTTATTTTCTTCGATTTTATTTTGGTCATAATTGGAAGTTTTTATTCTTCATGCACATAGTAAATGAAAATGGAGAGAAACTATGAAAAGTGGAGGCTGCAGCCTAGAAGGAAGATTTGCCAAAGACACCTACACAAGGATAGCTCACATGGAACCTAAGAACGGAGTGTACACAGCACGTCTTGTTCTCGTCTACCGTTCCTCCCAGGAGCAAGGATCTTCCAGCCTTGCAGAGAAGCCTAGCAGGTAATCAGTCATCAAAGTGTAACACAGGAAGTGCTGTCAAGCTCTGAAGGGGCACAGAGAAGAAAGCCCTTGCCAGGGCTCTAAGCCTTGATGTGGAAGGCAGAGGAAGGCTTACTAGACAAGTTTACACCTGAGCCAGGAGCTGCAGGCTGGAGGTCCCTAGCCGATGATGGTCCCTAGATGATGAGGAAGATGAGAAGAGGGGAGATGTGGGCAGAGGAAACAGCACAGACACAGGCTGAGAAATGCCAAGGTACCTGAGTGTTGGCAGCAAGCAGCTGGGTGAGCACAGAAAGCAGGCCCTGGGAAGCACAGCCAGAAGCAGGTGGTAATACAGGCAGGCGTGGGGTCATGAAGGGTCTGGTACCTGGTTGGGACACTTAAAAGAGTTCAGCTAAAAGTGAGGGACAAAGAGCAAGATCATGTAGTTAAACAATTTTTTTTAAGACGTCCAGGCTGGAGTACAGTGATGCGATCATGGCTCACGGCAGCCTCAGCCAACCTCTTAGGCTCAAGCAGCCTCCTGCCCCAGCCTCCCGAGTAGATGGGATTAAAGGCACCAGCCATAGCACCCAGCTCATGTGTGTATTTTACAAAGATTTACTGGTGGCTGCAGCAAAGCTAGACTCATGGTGAGGGGTGGGCCCAGAAAGCCATCTAGGAGGAGCAGAGAAAGGGGTGGATTTAAAAGAGATAATGGGAGAGAACAGCAACAAGTTGTGCTGAGTGTGGATGTGGGTGAGGAAGAAGGAAGCGGCCACAGACTTAAGGTATTCACAGCTTTCACCATGGGCAGAGCAGGGAGAGCTGGCTTTGGGGAGAAGACAATGTGGATGGCTTTGGCTATATGCCTAGTGTTCCATTATTGGAACGCTAAGCATGTGGGGAGTTATGTCCTACTGTTCAAGGTCATTGCCAAGGCTGATGGCAAAAATTCAAAAAATTGCAACCTCAGGTGTAAATGAGTTAAACTGAGGTAAGTTTAGAAGAGCAGGCTAAACTATTATCTTTAGGAGCCACTAAAAATATAAAAAGCAAGAAGTCTCAAAAAATATCCCAGGCTAGAGCTCTGGTTTGAGGGAAATGAACATACAGGGATGTATTTGGAACCAGGAGAGTAAATAAGATTACTCAGAAAACAGCGAATAGGTAAGAAGGAAAAAGACAGTTTTGGGAAAATAATAACCATAGGACAGAAAAAGGTGTGGTGGGATGATCCTGATTCTCGTTGGATTTGCTGGTAGAATGTTTTGGCTACAAACTGCATGTCTTAGCCCCGAGGAGAAAAGGCCTTTTGCAGACAAGTGACAGGCAGGAGGGAAAAGGTGGGGAAAGCTTAAGAAGGGTAGATGGATATTATCTCTTGATCTTGGGGCCAGTGGCTTTTCCAGGCCAGAAAGAAAACAGAAGGACAAGGCCTGAATTCCACCAGGTACCTCTGCCGCTCTCCAGGATACCACAAGGAGACAGCAGGTGGCAGCAGGCAGCAGGTCTGCACAGTACCTGTGTTGGGAGCTGCACCCAGGGGCCTTGGGAGGAGAAGCGCTGAGATAGCTCATTCCTAAGCTCCCCCCCCCGACTTTTTTTTCCTGCCCCCTAGTGGACCTAAAAAATTCAGTATTGTTTTCAGGCTAATCACTTCTAGTGAGGTTGTCAGTCCGTTGTGTGTTGCTATAAAGAGACACCCAAGACTGGGTGATTTACAAAGGAAAGAGGTTTATTTGGCTCCCTGTTCTGCAGGCTGTACAAGCATGGCACCGGCATCAGGTCAGCTCCTGGTGAGGTCTTGGAACGTTTTCTTCATGGTGGAAGGCGGAGAGGGAAAGAGGCATGTCACACGGTGAGAGAGGGAGCAAGAAACAGCGAGAGAAAGGAAGGAGGTGCCAGCTCTTATGGAGTCTCACTCTTGTTCCCCAGGCTGGAATGCAGTGGCGCCATCTCGGCTCACTGCAACCTCCACCTCCTGGGTTCCAGCAATTCTCTGGCCTCAGCCTCCCGAGTAGCTGGGATTACAGGCACCTGCCATCATGGCTGGCTAATTTTTTTTTGTACTTTTAGTAGAGACAGGGTTTCACCATGTTGGCCAGGTTGGTCTCGAACTCCTGACCTCAGGCAATCCTTCTGCCTCAGCCTCCTAAAGTGCTGGGATACAAGCAGGAGGCACCACGTCCAGCCTTCAGCTCTTTTAAACAATCAGCTCCCTCTAACTGAGTGGGAACTCAGTAGTGAGGACAGCACAAGCCATTCATGAGGGGTCCACTCCACGGCTCAAACACCCCCCGCTAGGCCCCACCTCCAGTACTGGGGATCACACTTCAGCATGAGATTGGAGAGGACAAACATCCAAACTATAGCAAAGGTATATTCTAGGATCCTAGTTCAAGTAGAACCTGCTTTCTTCGCTTTGCCGTCTAAACTGAACCGACAGATTAGCACAGTTCTCTCTCAGCCAAAGAAACCCAGCTTCTCTGGACCATTTTTCCTTATGTAAGAAAATGACCTGTTTAACCACGGAGGGAGCTCCTCAGCCTGGCAAGAGAGTTCAGAGACAGTTGGTGCAGCTTCTTGGCGACAACAGAATTAACTCCCTCGCTGCTCCTTTCCCATCATCTAAGGCTGTCATCGATTTTCCCAAGGAGTGTTTCTAGGTATCCGTCACCAAAACAAAACCCCCATCAATTCTGTGGAATTTCTATAAAGTATAGCCATTTGTTAGTATTATACCACATGCAATTCAGGTCAGTGAAACTCAGAAACTGGAAGAAGAAAAACCACCTTTGCATTATTGCTTTGCATTTGTTTTCTTAGTACTTATCTGTGGCCCCAAGGGTCACTAATACATTTCCTCTCATCAGTCAGCGTCATGGTGCTCTTCCCCAATCATTATAACCGATTTCAGATGGTGCTAGAAAATTATATTGACTCTGAACACCAAAAGAAATCAGTCATCCTCTAAGGGGTCACAGGAGAACGTGAGGGTTGGGAGGGCCCAAACCTTACTAAATCCGGCATACATCTGACCCTTTAACCCAGGTGCGATGGAATGAGTCTGTTACTATCCATTAAGTGCTGTTGGTTTATTCCACAAACAAAATATAAAATGCCAATAATGAGACATTCTTACAATTACCCTCGTCCCTTGGTATCCTTAAGGGATTGGTTCCAGAAAGCCCCTTGGATACCAAAATCCATAGATGCTCAAGTCTCTGATAGAAAATGGTGTAGTATTTGCATACAACCTACACACATCCTCCTGTATACTTTAAATCAATCATCTCGAAATTACTTGTAATACACAATGCAATGCAAATAATTGTCATACTGTATTGTTAGAGAATAATGACAAAAAGGAAGTCTGTACATGTTCAGTACAGATTCAACTTATTTTTGGAATGCTTTTGATCACAGTTGGTTGGATCCGCTCATGAGGAGACCTGACTGCCATTCGCGATATATGCCACCACTGTTGGCAGGGGTGAGGAACGGGTTAGCTACATGGGAGGCACGTTCTCACGGCCATCCTGCTTTTGCTCTCAAATACTTCAGAGCTGTCCCATTCATTCCTTTTGCTGTTGGCAGTGCAGCGCAGCTGGTCTCCCCCAAGAACACTGATTTCAAATGGTGCTAGACAATCACTATTTAAATCTAAACCACCATATGAAACCAGCTTCCTGAAGAAGCTTTATGATCTATTTTTTTCTTCAGAATCCTCTCTTACAGTAAACCCAAGGCAATCTAGAAAGGAAAAGTTGAAACCTAGTTGTGAGTTAGTGGTCTAAACAGAGCTTTGGCAAATTTTGTATAGACTGATGTCACCGAATTTGTTACTGATGGGGGAGCATGCCCAGGACTCCCCTTATTTTTTTGAGATGGAGTTTTTGCTTTTGTTGCCCAGGCTGCAGTGCAATGGTGAGATCTTGGCTCACCACAACCTCCACCTCCCGGGTTCAAGTGATTCTCTAGCCTCAGCCTCCCAAGTAGCTGGGATTACAGGCATGCACCACCACACCCGGCTAATTTTGTATTTTCAGTAGATATGGGGTTCCTCTATGTTGGTCAGGCTGGTCTCGAACTCCTGACCTTAGGTGATTCCGGCCATCTTGGCCTCCCAAAGTGCTGGGATTACAGGCGTGAGCCACCACGCCCAGCTCCCCTTATTCTTAAGTTGCCCAGACAAAGGTTCAGCTGTATCATTTAGAGGCAAGGGCACATGTCACCCTGTCACTCCTGGGTGGGAGGACAAGGAAAATTCTTTGCTTGGGTAAAGGCAGGAGAAGCCAGAGGCATCCCATGACCAAGTACCCAGGCAGGCGGAGGACGACCAGCAGTGGTGCTGGAGAACCGTCCATCGGACTTGCAAATAGGACAAAGCAAGCAAGTGCTCAGCAGAAGCTGAAGAAAAACGTTTTCCTAAACCTGTTACTTTCATCTGGAGAACTCTGTTTGATCCAAAGGATTACTGAGATTTTGGGGTCTAGGGAAGAAAATAGACTAGCTCAGGGGCCAAGTCACATAATGGCACTAACGAGATGCTAATGCCACTTCCAGAAGGCATTCCTTAGACTGCATGTGAGTTAGGGCTTTTTGTGAGCTTAAGACTCTCCTTCCTTCTACTCCAAAGATAAGGTTTTGTACTCTTAGTTCTCCTTGACAAACTATTTTTTGCAATAGTTCTTTGTCCCCCCTCACAGTATAGTTCTTGATATCATCCTGTTAGGTGGCCTGTTGTCATCCCTTTTTGTGTTCTAGGCATCCAAGAAGATCCTTCATGTACCCAGGCCACCTAACTAAAGGGGTGTGCACTGTTTTTATAAATTGCTATAAAAATTTTTTGGCCAGGTGCAGTGGCTCACACCTGTAATCCTAGCGGAGGCCGAGGTGGGTGGATCACGAGGTCAGGAGTTCAAGACCAGCCTGGCCAGCATGGTGAAACCCTGTCTCTACTAAACATACAAAAAATTAGACGGGCACAGTGGCAAGCGCCTGTAATCCCAGCTACTTGGCAGGTTGAGGCAGAATTGCTTGAATCCGGAAGGCAGAGGTTGCAGTGAGCCGAGATTGCGCCACTGCACTCCAGCCTGGGTGATGGGGCAAAACTCCGTCTCAGGGGGGAAAAGAATTATACATTAAATTTGAATGACAATAAAATGAATTCCCAAATTCATACTATCTAAATTCAATAACTATTCCTTTTTGCCATGTTTTGCTTTAATTATGTTATCTGTATGTAATACACACACATATTTTTTGCTTTATTGTTTTAAAGTAAATTGACAACCACCCATACAGTGCTAACTACTTTAGAATGTCTTTAAATAATGAGGCCATTCTATAAAATGAAGACTGTCTTCTACATAACCACAAAATCTTACCATACCTGAGAAAATCAACAATTCCTTAGTACCCTCAAATATCCAGAACATATCCAACTTCTTCCACTTTCTCCAAGCAAAATGTATAGTTTTTTCAAATCCAGATCACATCAAGGTTGATTCACTAAGACTCTTTGGTCTCTTTTAGCGTTAAAACACTACCTAACCTTTTCTTTGGTTTGTTTCATCATGACATAATATCTTGTAAAAAAAAACAGGTTCTAATCCTGGCTATACCACTTACTTAGTCTGTTCCCTTGGCTTAAATAAGTGAACTGAACTTGAGTTTATCCTTCTGACTTTACTCATATATTGTCCTCATTTTACAATCCGGCTGTGCGTATTAGAAAAACGTCCAGGCGGGGCGTGGTGGCTCACGCCTGTAACCCCAGCACTTTGGGAGGCTGAGGTGGCCTCGAACTCATGATTGACCTCGAAAGGTGAAGTCAGGAGTTCGAGACCAGTCTGGCCAACATGGTGAAACCCCATCTCTATTAAAAATACAAAAAATTAGCTGGGCATGGTGGCAGGTGCCTGTAATCTCAGCTACCTGGAAGGCTGAGGCAAGAGAATCACTTGAACTCGGGAGGTGGACGTTGCAGTGAGCCGAGATCGCGCCACTGCACTCCATCCAGCCTGGGTAGCAGTGCGAGACTCTGTCTCGGAAAAAAAAAAAAAAAAAGAGCATCTAATTACCATGTGCCTGTGGTTAATGATTTCAAGTGGGTTCAGTGCTAATCTTTCAGGAGGTGCACTGCAGGCTGTTTACCTTGGGTCTGATTAACATAACATTCTTGTTCCTCATGGGCTTGGCCAGTTATTCATGAAGAAATCCCAGCACAAACTCATCCTTTATAATGGAGAAGCATCCAGGCACATATCTATTGCTGCCAGGCTAATTAAAAAAAAAAAAAATCTCTGTAAATAAGGGAATAGAACACCAGAGCTATGGAGATGTGTGGCAATCATTTCATCAAAGATGTAAATAGCTTGTTGATTGCAATGAAAGGCACATACTTGGTGAAGTGACAGGCAGTGACACATTTCAAGTGGATAGTAAATTTAAGCACCGAAACTGGAAAAAGTGCCAGTTCAGAAGAATCACTGCAACTCTCAAATAGTGCTTTCACTAACTGTTATTCCTTTAGGGACCCCCTGCATCCTTCTGTATATGCTAGTGTAATTCACAGTGTCAGTGACTGACGTGCACAAGCAGCAGCCAGATTATTCTCATTGGTTACAAAACTCCAAAGTCGGCTTATTTTTGATAAACAACTAGTCACAGTGTTTGCCTACTGCCTAGAAGTTTTTTCAAATGATTGACACTACAGTTACAGGAAAAATTTTTCCTGAAGAATGAATTTCTTTCTTATGTCCGATAAGATCATACATATCTCATACAGCAAATACACACACTATATATTCAACCATGCCCTTAGCAGGGACAAATATGCTAAGTGTTTTTTATATTGTCTTTATGTACGCTTCTCAAAAACTCAACAGAAGACTAAGCGTAGTGGCTTACACCTGTAATCCCAGCATTCTGGGAGGCTGAGGTGGGTAGATCACTTGAAGTCAGGAGTTCAGGACCAGCCTGGCCAACATGGTGAAACCCCATTTCTACAAAAAAAAAAAAAAAAAAAAAAAAAAAAATCCAAAAAACAAACAAAAGCTAGGTGTAGTGGTATTTGCCTGCAATCCCAGCTATTCAGGAGGCGGAGGCGGAGGCAGAAGAATCGCTTGAACTTGTGAGGCAAGATTGTACCACTGAATTCCAGCCTGAGTGATAGAGCCAGACTCCGTCTAAAAAAAAAAAAAAAAAAAGCCTGACGCAGCGGCTCATGCCTGTAATCCCAGCACTTTGGGAAGCCTAGGTGGGTGGATCATGAGGTCAGGAGTTCAAGACCAGCCTGACCAAGAAGGTGAAACCCGGTCTCGACTAAGAATACCAGAATTAGCTGGGCGTGGTGGTGAGCGCCTGTAATCCCAGCCACTTGGGAGGCTGAGGCAGGAGAATTGCTTGAACCGGGTGGCAGAGGTTATAGTGAGCCAAGATCACACTACTGGACTCCAGCCCGGGTGACAGAGTGAGACTATCTCAAAAAAAAAAAAAAATCAGAAAAATAAAGGTAAGATATAATATTTTGCATCTGTGGGTCTTCATTTTAGCAGTTTGACAAGGTCATTTGGAATACCTTCCCACATTGCTCTTATGTCCTTGGGGAGAAAGTGGGGTACTCAGTTGGCAGGTAGTGACCACACCAGGTACTCCTGTGTGGCAAAAGCTGAGTAGTGGCAGTCCATTGTTTTCTGTGACCTGAAATGCCAGTCTGTTCTTGCATGAGCAAACTGGCTTAAGGTCACTTCCCCTGGGGCTTGAGGATTTCATAAGGAGAACTCTCTCTGAGCATGACACTTCTTTAAGAATGTAGCTTCAAAATGTTAGAAACCTCAGGACACAACAATCCCAACTTGAGTATTTAGGCTGGACTACAGATGCAGCTGTTACATAACAGAACACACTATGACAGGCATCTTGAGTTGGGTCCCTGTTTTCACATAAAGCAAGAGGCCAGTTTCCTGAAAATAAGTCTGCATGAAGAGACTGGTACCCAGTTAACAGCAAAACACCCCCACGGCTCACTAGTAAGGAGATGGAAGAAAACCAGCTGATAAATTAAAAAGGGCTCATTCATTCTCTTTCCAGGGCACGCATAGAAGAGAGTGAGGACAAGTGGGATCTGCTTATTTTGTTGAGTCTTTCAGTGACATTCAGCTGCAAAGGCAACTCCACTGAGAAGGGAAGATTCCACTCAGTAAACATTAGCATGTTTCCAATCCTCCCTCGCCTCTAATTTCCAACAATCAACTTGATTGTTCTGTATTTTTAGGCCAGGATACAGTAGGGCTGAATTTCTGTAACTCAGGATGTTCTATTTTAATCATCAGCAATTTTAAGGCATGGCAAGATCTGAAAGAAAAAAAACTGTAATGAGTCTTTCTTACACACAGAACACACACTTAAAAGTGTCAAAACTCTCCATCTCCAGGATTAAAACAATCATCTTTCAAGAACAAAATCCTTTCTCAGTGTCTCTTAGCCCACAAGCCATGAGAATGTGTCTCCATTTCAAAACCTGGTCTGTGCCACCATGCTTAGGCTGTTTCTCAGCAAGCTTTGTCATTTTTTCCCTTCCAAATCTGATAGTGAAGCTGGAGCCTGAGATATGAAGTAATAAACCACACCAGGAACCCCTTTGCATGGCAAAAGCTGCAATACAAGTCCATTGTTTTCCTGGATGTGAAATGCCAGTCTGTTCTTGCATGAGTAAACTGGATTAAAGTAACTTCCCTTGGGGCTTGCGGATTTCACAAGGAGAACCGCATCTGAGCAGGACACTTCTTGAAGATGTAGCTTCAAAATGTTTGGGACATTGGACACAAAAATTCCTAACCTGAGTATTCAGGCCGGACTAGGGGGGCAACTGGCACTGCCCTGACGAGGGGCCGCACTGCTCTAAGTCCTTCTCTGTCATCCCATGTGCCTTGAGCGGATGTTTTCTTAGAGGAAGTGGATGAACAGGTTAATGCAGGATCTGGCTGGGCTGCTTACTAGCTATGTGATCCTGGGCAAATAATTTTTCTGAGCTTCGGTATCCTTATCTGGAGAGTAGAGATGCGAATTTCTATACTGCAGTGGTTGTTAGGGTCATATGGAATGAAGTCTATAAAAACAGTGGGTCACTTTTTTTTTTTGAGACAGAGTTTTGCTCTTGTTGCCCAGGCTGGAGTGCAGTGGTGTGATCCTGGCTCACTGCAATCTCTGCCTCCTGGTTTCAAGCGATTCTCCTGCCTTAGGTCTCAGCCTCTCAAGCAGCTGGGATTACAGGCGCCTACCACCACGCCCGGCTAATTTTTTGTATTTTTAGTAGAGACAGGGTTTCACCATGTTGGCTAGGCTGGGTGATCCACCCGCCTCCGCCTCCCAAAGTGCTGGGATTACAGGCATGAGCCTCTACACCCGGCCAACAGTGGGTCACTTTTAAAGCTCTATGTGAATGTTTGGTGTTTTATCAGCTGGATCAGAACACCGGAGTGCTTTCGAGAGAGAAGGCCAAAATGAACTGAAAAGTGATGAGAAGGGAACTCTGTGATATCACCACAGCCTCCATTTTTTGGAACTCTTACTCCATGGCAGACACGGTGACATGTGCTTCACGTGCACTTTCTTGGCATTCACAACCACTAACATGGTTGGTGGTGGCATCTTTGTTTTTCAGAAGAGGGGTTAGACATTTTCAAAGAGTACATGACTTGCTCTTGGTCACAGAGCTAGAATGGCAGGCCCGGACTCAAACTCCAACATGCCTGATTCCCAGCCCAGGCATTCAGCTAGTGCTCTTTACTGCTCGGTCCTTATCTATACCATTCAGGGCATGTTCACATGGACCTCTGAACACTCACTGGCCCCTAGTTTCAGGACTTCATCACTAAGCGCATGAGTAAACCATTAAAGCCAGCTTTGGTCCTGAGTAGTAGAAGTAGCACCAAACAACTCACCGAGGGAAAGGAGAAAAATTGGAAATCGGCACAATTTGGCTGGCACTGAATGGTCAGAAGACCTGGACCCTCCGCCACACTTCTGACATGCAGTGTGACCTTAAGCCAGTCCCGTCTTCTCTAAAGCCTCGTTCTCCCACTAACCTTAAAGAAGTTCAAGTCAAAAAGCACAGATCATGCTTGAGATTATGACAGTGTTGAAATACTGTCTCCAAAATGTAGCCCTGCAGTTTATCTTCTCAGGTTTCCTCTTTGTATGACACTGTATGGGGAGATGGGCAAATGCGGACTCCAGAGCCAGAATGCCCAGCTCTGCCACCAGCTCCTCACACGATTCTGGGCAAATCACTTTAACTCTCTGTGCTTAGTCTCATCTGTAAAATGAGGGTAATAACTGGACCTTGCACATACGGTTGTTGTGAGGATTAAATCAGGTAAACATGATGAAGCCATCTGAACCAGTGTTAGCACAACGTAAATATTCAGTAAATGGCAGCTATGATAATAAAAGTAATACATTAGTTTTCCATGAGCACATTATAACAGGGATGTGACTAAGAGATCTGCCACAGCTGGTAAATGGAGAGGGTGCAGAGATCTTGCTGTCACACGCTTTGCCATACACTGACACATTCTAGAGTGACTGCAAAGCCATCTCACTAATACTAAAATCAGAAGAGAAACCCTTGGACCTAACAAATGGCATCCCCAACTGAATTTACTGAAATACATAACATTGAGTATTTTCAGCTGCCTTCTCCTCTTCCTATTCTAAGACCTGACTATGGGATCTGTACCCTTGATTTTAAGCAGGAGTTCATGTTATAGACTCTTCCTGACAGTAAACTGGGAGTTGGGTGGTTAAGAGTCGAGATCAAATACTAATAACCATTTTAAAAAATGTATCAGGCTTGTCAGGCACGGTGGCTCACACCTGTAATCCCAGCATTTTGAGAGGCTGAGGCAGAGAATCACTTGGCCCAAGAATGTGAAACCAGGGCAATACAGGGAGACTCTGTCTCTACAAAAAATTTTTTAAAAAATTAGCCAGGCATGGTGGTGCACGCCTGTGGTCCCAGCTACTCAGGAGGCTGAGGTGCGAGGATCGTATGAGCCTGGGAGGTTGAGGCTGCAGTGAGTTTTGATCACACCACTGTACTCCAGTCCAGCCTGGGCAGCAGAGCAAATCCCTATCTCAAAAAAGGAAAATAAATATGTACTGAGGAATCATCCAGGGACAAAATAAAACAAAACTCCCTTGACGCTGACTTATAAGCAGAAGCCTCTACTTACGTAGGGTATAAAAGCAATCTGTTAACAGTTATTTTCCAGGCACAGAAATCCTCAGGAGGCATTTGTTCAGAAGATCAGCACCTGGAATGTAAATGACAGTATGAGCTCCTAGGAAATCTCCTAGATTGACAGCAGAAGAAAAAGTGGTTTTCTCATAAGCATGTTTCTCCACCAGTTTCACCAACAGATGCGTTTTTCAAAACAAGAAACAGAAAGCACCTTCTCTTTCCTGCTGAAGACACACAGGTTGGGAAAGCTCCTGTAGCGTGAGCAGCACGTGCCCTCACATGCTGGTGCTCTCGGTGCTGGAGAGGACGTGAAGTGTGGCCATTGCTAAGGAAACCGTTTGCTGACATGAGGCAGGGCTGCAAGGTTTGCTCAGCAAGATGTCTTAAGAAAGGAAACACAGTCTAAGCCTATAGATCCCATCATAGAAGAAAGGCAGGCAAGGATCCTGCACAGGAGATGGGAGAAAGTTTCTGTTTTCACAACTGATTCTGCAGCCTAGTGCTGGAGCAGTCCAGGCTGCGCCTGTCTGCAAGGACAGTCTGTGACTCCTTCAGAATCAGGCGGGGGGCAATTGAGAAGAACGGAAAGTGCCTTGCATTCTCTCCTACCTGGTCTAACTTCACAGACAAAATGCGTCTTTCGCTGCATCGCAAGAGAGGAAGGTGTAAAAGCAATGTGTTACCAAATATTTAGGTCGTAGAGGTTATTCATTTCTGACAACTGATTGTTCACATAAATCCTTCAGTCATCCCCCTGATGTGACCTGCCAGGGAAGCTGGGAATGCCTTCACAGTGGCTCCCAGGGGGTGTCCTTATAGGAGATTACATCTCGAAACACTCACATTTTACCCTGCAATAGGCTGCATGGCTCAGCAGTCTGATGAAGAAAGCTCTGTCCTGTCAAGTTACCACCAGTTGCAGTTTCTAAGTTAATGATTACAGCTCCACCGAGGAACCTGAACACAGCTGAGGCCACAGAGCATTCCCTGTGCTTACTGGCCAGAGGGAAGGATGTGGCCCAGATGCATGGGTCGGAACTGAATGGTGAAGACAATGATTTGTGATTGGCAGGTGGTCTCTGGAAGCCATGCTCTTCAGCGACTGGGAAGCTCTCAAGATGATAACAAAACAGGAACAGAGTATGTTGGGAGGATTCTTGAGAGTTGAGATTAAAATCCAAGAGGAGGTTGGCCAGTAAAAGAAATGGTCAGAAAAAGCCATTTGATACTCTCCTACAACAGAAAAATACATCTGAAAAATCAAGCTGAGAAGTACAGATGGGAAGGAAGAGGTAATGGGGTAAACATAACAATGAAACCAACATGAAGCTACTGAATCACACAGAATTCTGGAATATTTCAACACCATGAGAATAGCACATTTCCAACATTCTCTGATTATAAAAATGAGGATAGAAACCAATGTCAGACAGGAACTATTTCCTTTTTCTTCTTCTTCTTCTTTTTTTTTTTTTTTGAGATAGAGTCTCACTCTGTTACCCAGGCTGGAGTGCCGTGGCAGGATCTCAGCTCTTTGTAATCTCCGCCTCCCGGGTTCAAGCGATTCTTGAGCCTCAGCCTCCCAAGTAGCTGGAGTTGTAGGCGTACGCCACTACACCCAGCTAATTTTTGTATTTTTAGTAGAGACAGGGTTTCACCATGTTGGCCAGGCTGTCTTGGACCTCCTGACCTCAGGTGATCTGCCCACCTCAGCCTCCCAAAGTGTTGGGATTACAGGTGTGAGCCACCGTGCCCGGCCCTCTTTCACTTTTCAACAGTAACCGAGGTCTGTGTCATATTGTGAGGAACACCGTCTGCTGCTTTCTGGAAGCTTTCAGTGTTTGAAAAAGTAGCTGGTTTAAGCTGCTGGGAAGTCCTTCAATTAACCTTCAAAAGCATGTAATAAAACCTAATTATAGAGCATGCTTCTTTTATCCTCTCTGTCACTCTTCTAGAGAATGTGGGGGCTTTCTAGCCACTGTCCCTGCAGCCTCCTAGGATTTAGATGTATGAACATTATTTACAGGTGGGAAAACCAGAGCACTGAAAGGCTTGGTCAAGAAAACCGTATGGGTTAGTGATGGGGTTTCTCAGTTATGAGGACCTGAGCTTGATAAATGCATTTTCAGCTTCCCAGGATAACCCTGCCTCCTGGTGAGCACTGGATGTCCGTCCCTTCTGTAGCAGCCCTTCGCAGTTCCAGTCTAGGGGCAGAAGCCAGCCTGCCACTGCGGAGGAGAGCCAAGAGTTGCAGCCTAGCCAGCGAGCATGCTGCACTAATGGGATTCCTGAGGCTCTGGCAGGAAGTCAGGGGTCAAGTGAGATCTTAGGTGCTCGACAGTCACACTCTGGAGTCTGAAAGGTCTTAGAAGCTTATCTCAGTCTCTGCTTAGAATCAAATCGATCAATCAGTATCTTTTCCTTTATTTGCCCCTCCTCCTGAGCTCCAGCATATTTGAGTGAAGGTACTTATATGCAGCCTTTTTTTTTTGGAGACAGAGTCTTGCTCTGTTGCCAGGCTGGAGAGTGCAGTGGCGTGGTCTCAGCTCACTGCAACATCTGCCTCCTGGGTTCAAGTGATTCTTCTGCCTCAGTCTCCCGAGTAGCTGGGACTACAGGTGTGTGCCACCATGCTCGGCTAATTTTTGCATTTTTAGCAGAGATGGGGTTTCACCATGTTGGCCAGGATGGTCTCCAACTCCTGACCTTGTGATCTGCCCACCTGGGCCTCATGAAGTGTTGGGATTACAGGTGTGAGCCACCGCGCCCAGCCCTATATGCAGCCTTGTAAAAGCCAAGTACTATCAAGCGAGCTCGCATATCAAGGCACATTTGAACCGGGAATAGAAAGGCAGCTTAAGCTTTGAGATCATAAAGACTCAGATTCAAATTTCTCCTCTGCCACTTGTTACACAGCCTTGGCAAGCTATTCAATCCTTTTTAGGCTTTTTTTTTTTTTTTAATTTACAAAGTAGAAATAATAATGTTAACTTTCAAAGTTGTTGTGAAAACACAGCTAACTCAAATAAAACACGATACACAGATTTTCAACACACCCCCCACCCCACCACAATCGCCTGTGAGGGGATGGCACAGCTAATATTTTTGGGTAAAATTTCCAGAAGGTCCATACAATCGCATTGTTTAAACTGGTGTGAAAGACTAAAATGAAATTAGACATCAGTCAGTCAAGGCTGTGGGTAGGTCTGGGGGCTTCTCTGGAAGCAAAGGCCAGACCAAGGGCTGTCCCAACAAGAAGTTAAGAGTCTGGGGAAAGGCAGATACGATCTGAAACTGGGACCAGGAAATTCCAACCGTTTCTGCCTATTGATTACTCATCATTGATTCACTGAGTTTATAATTTACCAGGAGGACACTGAGCAGACTGGAGAGATTAGTCCCACTCAAGTTTAAACATAAAAATAGACATTAACAGGGTGCCAAAGGAAACCACGGGGCGTGGTGCGGGCAAACGCAGGAAGCGCCGGTCCCCAGGAGCCACGTGCAGGAGGGACATGCCACTTCTTCTGCGGAGAGGCTAACCAGCAGCAATGCTGCAGAGACGCAGGCCACTTCTCAACGCTCCTGGTCAAGACAGATCTCTTAAAATCACGGGTCAATATCTCCCAGCTGCCTCCTAGGAGCCTGGCACCGTGCTGCACACTACTGGAGAATCCCTGAGGAGGGGCTATGGAATGTCTGTATGTGACCCCAGGACCTAACTGTAGAATGTCCAGCATGCAGGGACAGAGAAAGTGCTCTGGCATGTCCTGATGCTGGAGAGCACAATTGTCATTCGGGACCGGATGAGCTCAGGGTAGGCTGATGGATTATTCGGTCAGGAGAGGCTTCAGAGGGGCCAGGGGCCTGGGCAGGGGGAGAAAGGGAGAACTCCAGGGAGGGGACGGGGCACAGCCAGGGTAGAAGTCCCACTGCCATGGATCTGAGATGACAGGCCAGCGGGTGTGCCGGGTGGCGACCACATGTAGATCCCTCCGCCCACACACAGGGTGAAGGTTAGCTGCGATCAGGGATGGCAGGGGGTGAGAAGAAGCGTGAATTTTAAGAGTAGAAGACGTTAGTTAGGACCTAACATGGGAAGCCCTGCTGTAGACAGGACTGAACAAAACCCGGGGCCTCTCTTCGTGGAGTTTACAAGCCGGTGTGGGCTGTAGCCCTGTGGACAGTTAACTGTTATTACATGGGCTAAACTCTAGCATAGAGGGAACTCTAGGGGATACAGGGACACACAAGTATGACACTGGACTTTGGGGTCAGAATAAAGTTTCCCCACAGAGGTATGAGCAAAAAGAAACGGGATATGGTCCGTTCCTTTCAAGCTTCCCACAGGGGCAGGGAGCCCCTTTTGCAGGATGTCTTAATAAATGGGACGTAAAGGTACCCATTTGTCTCAAATACAGTGTTGGCTGGAGACTGTGAACATGTGAAATGGTACCCTTAAAATGCCTGGTGGATCAAAACCAGTCCCCGTCCCCGACCCCAACTTTAGAAGTCAAAAGGAAGATGATCGTGTCATGGGACTGCAAATTATACTCACACTGCAGGTGAAACCTTGGGGCGACTTTCACATGCACAGCCAAGAAGGAAGACAGTTTCCATATAACTCCAAGTGCACAGGAAATCTAGCATGCCCAACAGGAGTTGCAGGGGAAGGGGGGTGCTCACTTAGGAAGGACCTAGGAGCGTGCAAAGCCTCTGTCCTGAATCTGCTCCTTCCAGGTAAGAAGCCATGAATAAGGCACCCATTCTAAGAAAAACAGCAAGGGGAGGATTAGGAGACATTCTCATCCAGTAAGAATATAAAAATCTTAAGAAGAAAACAACACACACTGCTTTCTGTTCCATTGTCCCAGCTTACTGTGTGATTTTTCTGTTAGGAAAACTGTACCCACAGCTTTAATTTGATGCATTTGCTAGATTATGATTTTTAAAACAAAACAGAAGGAAAAAAATCCAAAGTGGATTTCAGAAGACCATTATGGACGATGGCGGTCTTAACACAGCAAAACTCCTCTCTTCGGTAGTTTTTATTTTTTTTTGAGACGGAGTCTCGCTCTGTTGCCCAAGCTAGAGTGCAGTGGCTCGATCTTAACACACTGCAATTTCCGCTTCCTGGGTTCAAGTGATCCTCCTGCCTCAGCCTCCCAAGTAGCTGGGACTACAAATGTGTGCCACCACATCCAGCTGATTTTTGTGTTTTTAGTAGAGATGGGTTTTCACTATGTTGGCCAGGCTGGTCTCAAACTCCTGACCTCAGGTGATCCACCTGCCTTGGTCTCCCAAAGTGCTGGGATTACAGGCGTGAGCCACAGCACCCAACCAGTAGCTTTTTTTTTTTTTTTTTTTTTTTTTTAGACAGAGTCTTGCCCTGTCGCCAGGCACCAGGCTGGAGTGCAGTGCTGCGATATTGGCTCACTGCAACCTCTGCCTCCCAGGTTCAAGCAACTCTCCTGCCTCAGCCTCCTGAGTAGCTGGGACTACAGGCGTGTGCCACCATACCCAGCTTTTTTTTTGTATTTTTAGTAAAGACGGAGTTTCACGATGTTGGCCAGAATGGTCTCGATCTCTTGACCTTGTGATCTGCCTGTCTCGGCCTCCCAAAGTGCTGGGATTACAGGCATGAGCCACCACGCCCAGCCCTCTTTTTAAAATAAACTGGGATGGGCATGGTGGCTCATACCTGTAATGCCAGCATTTTGGGAGGCTGAGGCAGGAGGGTCGCTTGAGGCCATGATTTTGAGACTAGCCTGGGCAACACAGCAAGACTCCGTGTCTCTACAAAAAATTTAAAAAGTAGCTAGAGCTGGTGGCAAGTGTTTGTAGTCTTAGCTACTTGGGAGGCTGAGGCAGGAGGATTGCTTGAACCCAGGAGGAGGTTGAGGCTGCAGTGGGCCTTGAAGGTGCCACTGCACTCCGGCTTGGACAACAGAGCAACACCCTGTTACACTCTCTCTCTCTCTCTCTCTCTCTCTCTCTCTCTCACACACACACACACACACACACACACACACAATTAAAATAAATTGCCTACTTAAAAAATAAAGACTAGGCTGAGTGCAGTAGCTCAATCCTAGCACTTTGGGAAGACGAGACAGGTGGATCACTTGAGGTCAGGAGTTCGAGACCAGCCTGGCCAACATGGTGAAACCCCGTCTCTACTAAAAATATAAAAGTAGCCAACCCAAGATCATGCCACTGCACTCCAGCCTGGGTGATAGAGCAAGACTCTGTCTCACCAAAAACAAACAACAACAAAAAAACCCAAGACAATACAGGTGTTGGCGGGGGTCAGGGAGGTGGCTGTCATTTATCTCCAAAATCATGCTAGAAGCTAAATAATCATTTTTCCTCCACATTGTTTCCATGGGCTTGAAGAGGGAGAAAACGGCACTTACTGCTACTGGGACCAAAAGACAGCTGCTCCCCTAAAAGGTCATGCTGGAGTTGCCTAAGTGAATATTTATGACATGTCAACATTCTTTGGGGAAAAACTCGTTTCATGATAATTGATTAAAAAAACAAAGTGATCGATAACAGCTGCTTAAACACCACCTGGAAAAAACAAGATTTGCTCCACAGGAGGGCTCCCTGGGTGCAGAGATCTCAGTGCAAATCCCATTTCACTGATTTGCTTTTGCTCTTTAGACAAATTATTTGCGCTCTTGGCTCAGGCTGTTGTCATCTAAATAAAGGGAGGGAAGCTGCGGTCATGGCGTGGGTGTGTGGCGGGGCTGAGTACCTGCCCATGTCTTTTTCTGGGGTTGCCACACATGGCCAGTTTCTGGCTCTTGGGTACACTGGCTCAGGTCCAGAGGAAAATCCCTACTGGCGGTAGTGTGGTGGGCACAGCAGGGGTGGGCTGGTTCACCTCCTGGCTCTGAGGAAATGGGTCCTTTCCTATGGCATCTGTGATCCCCGAAGTCCTCAGTCAAGGGGGAAGAGGGTGAGTCGATGGCTCTTCCCAAGGTCTTCTGCTTGCTTCTCTGTCCGAGTTCTCTCCACCGTTTCTCCCCCTTTACTCTATCCCAAGTGGCACTTGTGATCTTCGAGAGCATCTTCTAAATATTACATTCACTCAGTGCCTCAAAGAGTACAGCATGTTCTTAGAACATTGCTCAATTCTTTCTTCTGCGGTAAGGATTCAGTTTGTTTTATTAAGAAGCTAGTGTGGCATAAGTTAATTCTCATCCCTCCCCCCCCCCAAAAAAAAGAAGTATATCAAGTCTCTTCTTTTGGCATATAGATAGAATTGCTATTATTCTTATTTCTGTCCCAGAGCTAATGTATTCACGACACACTGGCAAAGGATGTTTTAAAAAAGCCACCTATGGCAAATAACTGATTTGTTTCATTTTGTAAAAGCAAAGTTCTCCTTTCTGACCCAAGTCATTTTCTAAACGATCTCAAAGGGCAAGCTGCCTCTTCCGGTGGGAGGCCACGGCCACGCTGGAACCTCCTTCTGAGGTCTGGACAGGAGCTGGGTGGTGCACAGGAGAGAGGGCTGGGCCCAGAACCCAGAGAGAGAGGTTCAGGCTGGCCTCTCTCTCTAGTCCTGTGACCTCTGGCCGACCAAAGCCTCCCTGGTTCCGTCCCTTCATGTCTGAAATAAGCAAGCTATATTTAATAGTTTTCCTTTTGCTCTAAAATAAGACGATTCTAAAATATGACATTAAGTGTGAGGCTGGTTTCTGCTTTGGACCTCACCTAAGGGGTTTTAGTCATAAGCCCATGTGTGGAAATTGGCCCTGCTAGAAAAGAAACATTCTGAATCATTCGAAACCATTAAGAATGTTGGCTCTGACTTCAGAAAGGCAGGATAAACAGACCCGTGCCCAGCAGGAACTCACTGGATGTCTCCGTCTTTTTAACTCGTAGGTGCCTGAGTACTTCCCAAGTTTCTTCTAACGGCTTCAGTTTTTAACGCTGTCACTTTTATACTATGAATGCCACTTTCATAAAGGCGGAGGGTGTTTAATTTGGCGCTAAGTGCTCATTAATCTTCTAGTGTGGTCACCAGAACTGGCCTTTTTTCAGCCTCTATCCAAAAGCAGGTTAAATCTCCTGCCACACACAGGTTATAAAGAAGAAAACTCCCTCGACCAACCTTTAATGTCCTTTTCCCCTAAACAATACTCCAAAATTCAATGAATCTAGAGAGTCTTTGGACTGGAATGGGTTCCAAATCAATTGACCTCTAAGCTCCAAATGCCTTTTGATTCTGCTTCTATTGATCTGAAATCATAAAGGATACAGGAATTAGGATATGGCTCTGGTTTCTAGTAGAATTTACCTGAAAAACTAGGATGCCCTTTGACCATCCATATTTTAATGTGGCTACTTTTTTATACATACAGTACTCACGCAAAATAAACAGAAAAATAAAACAGTAAACCCCAACTTCAGGTCACAGTTTACAGCATATCTGGCAACTACGTGGCAGAGTTCAGTGGACCTGCCAGAGTCCTGTGTCCGCCCCAGACGTAGGCATACACACACAGAGCTCAAGAAAAGCTGCCCAAGAAAATGACAGAGCCTTTTTTTTTTTTTTCTAAGGACCCTTTCATTGGTATAGAGTTAGCTGGGCACATAATGGGTAAAGTCAAACACTGAAACTTTTTTTTTTTAAGTTAAAAAATTCCAGCTGGGCATGGTGGCTCACGCCTGTAATACCAACACTTTGAGAAGCCAAGATGGGTGGATTGCCTGAGGTCAGGAGTTTGAGACCAGCCTGGTCAACATGGTGAAACCCTGTCTCTACTAAAAATACAAAAATTAGGTGGGCGTGGTGGAGGGAGAATCGTTTGAACCTGGGAGACTCAGGTGAGAGAATTGTTTGAACCCGGGAGGCAGAGGTTGCAGTGAACTGAGATTACGCCACTGTACTCCAGCCTGGGTGACAGTGTGAGACTACGTCTCCAGGAAAAAAAAAAAGTTAAAAATTCCATATTCAGAAAGCAACAGACATGATGCTATTTTCTCCGATTATGAAAGCTCCCAGGGGTGACAGCATCGTTAGCCACGTGTGATATGTGCATCCAGGCAACGGACTGATGAACTGTCACCAGACTTCTCCATGGCCTTATTAGAACTGAGTAAGCTGGCAGTATTTCCCAAGAGTTATTATTCAGTTGTGAAAATGTAGAGAGCTTTTTGTTTTTTTGGAAAATCCTCATCAGCCAAAATGACTGGGTGGTCAGCCTTAGCCATCTTTTCTACTTAGATAAAGGCTTCTTTTCCTAGGCAAGGAGAGAGATGATGGTTAACTTGCTTTCTAGACTGAGATCATCGCTATTCACTAGTGTAATGAATAAGCCAGACTTAACAACAACAACAACAAAACGTCCTTTCAAAAGCAACACATTTTTCTCTTCTCTGGAAATGAACAGAACGCGTCCTAATTTTTTAGACATCCATCAGTGCCTGTAAAAAAAATTTTTTTAAAAATCTGAAATTCACTTGTTCATTGCCTATAATATCGACCAATGGCTTAGCTATCCCTCTCTCTGTCATGTTACTTCTCAGTGCTCTTAATTCATAAGGTCAAACAGCATCTTAAAACATCACTGAGAAGTTTCCTTCCTTTCCATGTCTCAAGGTATCTGTAAATGGATACTTTCGGTGTGCTGAAATCAAATGACTGACCAGGGCCCATAGCTATAATCACAGGTAAAACGTTTTTCTGTTTTGCCAAAAATCCGAGTTTCCTTTGCTCTCTCTGTCACACTTGAAAGAGCCCTCCCAGACCTAGGGGCCAGGTGGAAAGGCCACTCACACCCGCCCCGTGCCGGTCTGCCTGGGATGGCCTCACCTGGGCACGGTTCCCAGGGCGGTGACTCAGCTCTGGAGGATCACCTGCTGCGTGGGGGTTGCTGCCCAGCAGGTCACTGCCAGTCACGAGGGCAGAGAGACCTAAAGGATCAGAGAACAGCTCCGAGCAGGTCAAGGGCAGTGCCAGAAGGAAAGCCTTTGTTTACAGAAGGAAAGATCCAGCGCCTTGAGGTGAGGCATTCAAGAGTGGAGGGGCTTTGCACCTGCATCCGAAGCCTCTCGGTTCACCATTAAGCCGCAAAGCCACAGGGAGGAAACCACTGGGAATACCATCACAGCAAATGAAGGCAGGGCCACAGGGCACCTCCCACATTCAAAGGGAAAAGACAGCCCCAGAACGTCTTTCTAAAACACCACTTTGATGAAGTCGCCATGGTTTTTTAAAGTAATAAATGCAGCCACTACCTACAAGATAATAGAGTGCATCTGAAACCTTTCTGCCACCTAAGTCCAACCCACCTTCAGAGTGTTTGCTCTGCTTCCTTAGATAAAGCCTGTGCTTGGGCTAAGATGATCTGCCTCCGCTGCCCCAACTCTGCAGGCTTTCTCCTCCCACTGGCTGAATGGCGGGGCGTTAGGAGCCACAGACACTGAGCTATTACACTTGGAATTCTTTTTATTGTTTGATCTATTTCACATGTACAAAGCTCTGACCTTCCAGTTCTAAGAATTCCTACTTGTTCTGTGGAACCTCCCTGGAAGGTTCTGACATGTCTCTTCTGAACTCACAGAGCTTGTGCCTTAACAACTTAGAGTCAACTGACTTCGCTGTCCTTCTAATGGGTTACGTTTCAGTCTGTGACCAACACTGACAAGATGTGTACCTCATCAGGCATGGAAAGATAAAGGACACGGCCCCTGTGGCAGAGGTCCACAGTCACACAGAGCAGAGAAACATGTGCCCAGTGCCTTCCAGTGTATGTCACAAGCGCATATTCGACAAGGGAGAGTGGAGACTCAGCAAGCGGTGAGTTCCGCCTGCAGCGCCAGAGGAGTCTTCACTGGGGAGCTCCAGGCTGAATTTTAAAGGAAAAGCCGAATTTTCAAGGAAGAACAGGTTAAACGCCAAAGGGAAATGGGGAGGAGTGAATGCTTTGAGGAACATATATACTGAACAACACACTGCATTCCCTCCAGTAGTTCTGCAGCTCGGGTTCCAGGGTGGAGGTGGGGGTGGTCCCACCAGGCGAGGAGGAGAAGCAGGCCTCATCATGAAGGGTTTTGCAGGACAGGCCGAGTACTTATGATGTAGGAGGTGGGAGTCAGGCCCTGGGGAAGGGGCTGACGGTGGGACTGCTCTGGAACTGGGAGTCTGACGGGGCAGAGATGTTTTCACAAACATTATCTGGTTTAATCACCACCCCTTCTTGAGCCATGTATTTGGCGATTAATGGCGCATGATGACATGTTCCTTTCTGATGCCTTGTTCCTTAGCGTCTCGGGCATTTTTGTCTTCTCCCCAGGTGGGCTATCAGTTCCTTGTGGGCACAGAACAATTCCTTCTTTCATGGCTCCCACAGTGACCAGCACGTGCCTTAAACTCAGAGCAGTTGAATCAAACTCCTTTTAACTGAAACTTTAGGATGTGCTTTTGCCACACTCTCAAGTAAGTAAGTAAATTCATCAGCAAATACTAAGTCCTAAAATAATGAATGGCACTTAGGAAACACACAGAGTGGCAGAAAACTAGGTGGGTGGGGCCATCCTGTGGAGGCCCTGGACTGCCCAGCTAAAGCATTTGGAACGCTTCTGAGAAGTGTTTTGATAAGGAAATGATGTGATTGAAGCTAGGCTTCATGAAAGATTAACTTGGCGGTAGGATGGGCTGGCGGGAGACAGTTGCTGCGGAGGTAGAGAGAAGAGGTACAGAAGCGTTGCCAATCCAGGTGAGAGCGTCTGCCACCATCTGCACCAGCACGCAGCACTGCTCCTCTGTGGCCCCTTGAGCTGAGCGTAGTTCTTTTCTGACATCCGTCGCACTTAGGAAGATTGCTCGGTGATGCTGGCTTTTATTCTTTGGAGTGGGGTCAGGGTGTCCCCTCCTCCTGGGGTGCCCACTTCCTTCCCCTGGATGTTTAGACAGCAGCCCTTGCCTTGCCAGATGTGGTGACCTCTCCCAGCTATGAGCTACATGTGGAATCTGTGGCCTCAGCATCCCTCAGAATACCCGCGTTGCCTGACAAGAGACCAAGGGCCTGGTGGGGAGAGAGGGTGGCTGTCACTGCCCTTTTCCCTCCCTTTCTTCCTTCTAATAATTAGCAAGCAACAGTTATCTGCCAAACTGTGCCGTTACACACAGGATAGAGAGATGAAAGGCAGTCTCTACTCTGATGCCTTGTGGGAGAGGAAGAAAAGTGTCTGGTTAAAATGCAGTGTGGTTAATTCTCTGATATGCCCTCCCTCCTCCTCTCTCTCCCTTCTCACCAGTCTGTCTTCCATTTCTTTCTTTTTCTTCCAAAAAAAGGATCTGAGGCATAATGAAGGAAGTCAGCTAGGAATGGGGAAAAGGGAAGCTAATCTAATGCGAGGGATCCCTGGAGGTGGTGGTACCTGAGAGGACTCTCGGATGAGCAGGTGTCAGCCAGACGAAACTGGGAGGAAGGGAGCAAAGCCGTGTCCAGACAGGCTGGGGCAGAGGAGCGGGCTCAGCAGCCTCCTGAGACATGAGCCAGAACCAGGAAAATGAGGAGCCATGAAAGAGCTTTAATGAGAGAAAGACAACGGCATCTACGTTTTCAAAGGATCGGAAGGTAGTGACTCTGGAGTCAAAGAGACGGCAAAATACAGATTTGAGAGATGCCACAACAGACGCAGTAAGCCCTGGAGCTGGAATGATACGCACAGTGAGAGAGTGAGGGAGCAAGGTCCTTGCTAAAGACCTTTAAAATGAGTTTGTTTCACCCAGAAGCTCCAGCAAGGGACGTACACGCTGCCTGGTGCTGGCCACGAGGTGGCAGCCTCGCACAGCCATTCCAGGGGAAAATGTGCCCCATCCTCACCGGCGCTCACCACCACGTGGGCAGAGCCACTAAAGAACTTCTACCACGGCGACAGGAGCTCTCTAAGCTTGCCTCATAAACACACCTTTCTGCCACAGAAAGCCTCCACCAAAGCAATGAAAAAAGTCAGCCGATTTGGGGAAAGAAGCTTAAAAGCTCATGCTCTTCAGAGAGCTTTAATGAGGGAAAGACAACGGCATCTAAGTTTTCGAAGGATCGGTCTAAAGACAGCAGAAGAGCTTATCAGGAGGTAGTGACTCTGGGTGGCAGCTGAGCCCTCCGACAACTTCGAAGAGATTGAGACCATACAGGCTGGAGACAAAGGGGTTAAGGAAGGCCGTTATGCCCAAGGAGAACCAGCTTGGGGAGAGCTCGGGCCCCATGACTTGGTTTGACCCGATGCTGGCAAATGCCGCCGGGAACCCTGTCCCTAGGCCAGTGACAGCCGCCCCCCTCTCCTGCCAGGCCCTTGGTCTGTGTCAGGCAACACGGGTACTCTGAGGGACACTGGGGACACAGATTCCACATGTAGCTCGTAGCTGGGAGGGGTCACTGCATCTGGCGAGGCAAGGGCTGCTGTCTAAACATCCAGGGGAAGAAAGTGGGCACCCCAGGAGGAGGGGATGCCCTGACCCCACTCCAAAGGTGAGGGCATGGAAAGCCCACCCCACTGTGGTTTTGTGGCCCATTCCCACTCTCTGGCTCATTGTGATTTTCAGTCCCTTGCTATTTGACACTCAAAGGCAAAGTGACTATAAGAGGTAGGAGAAAGCCAGAGACTCTCTCACCTGGAACAGAGCATCCGCCTTGATCCCAGCAAAGACAGATCCCCTGGCAGGCACTTCAGTCCACACAGCAGTCCTGGGATGAGAGTTCTGTTATCATCCCCATTTCACAGATGAGGAAACCGAGGCACAAAGCATGAAGTAACTCCAATGTCCCCAGAGTCACACTGCTAGCAAGGAGCAGAGCCGGAGTTTAGGCCCAGGCAGCTTGACCTTAGAGCTTGTGCGCTACCTGCTGCCTGGTACAAGCCAGAGAGAGAGAGGGACCAGTACCTGGCATAGAACTACACGCCCTGGGGCTAGGGACAAGCCGGGGTAGACAGACGGTGGAGGTACCCTCTCCAGTGCATCTTCCTCACCCCCCTGCAGCCTTCTCCTGCGCTCTGACTGCCAACACTTGCTGGGGCAGCCAAGCATGACAAACTGGCCAATCACCAATCAGGAGTTTTCCAAGGAGGTAAAAACCCTTTTATGAATGTACACTCTTCCTGTCATGCACAAACACCCTTCCTTCCACCTTCAAAGGTGATTCTGAGAATGCCCGTTTTTATCTTTTGCTTCAGTTGTGCTCGATTTACAGCCCCCTCAGTTTTTTTTTTTCCTTTTAAGACAGAGTCTGTTCTGTCACCCAGGCTAGAGTGCAGTAGCATGATCCTAGCTGATCCTAGCTCACTACAACCTCGGCCTCCCAGTTTCAAGTGATTCTCCTGCTTCAGCCTCCCAAGTATCTGGGATTAGAGGTGCCTGCCACCATGCCTAGCTAATTTTTGTATTTTTAGTAGAGACAGAGTTTTACCATGTTGGCCAGGCTGGTCTCGAACTCTTGACCTCAAGTGATCTACCCACCTCAGCATCTCAAAGTGCCGGACTACAGCCATGAGCCACCCTGCCCGGTCCCCAGGAGGTTTTTAACTAACATTGCTAGTGGTTTAAGTTTGGCACCGACAAGTATTAGAACCTAACTGCAGAAGTCACGTTGTTTCACCACTGGAACTTTGAGGCATGCTTGAACCACCTGATCAAAGGAGAAGAGGCTGGGGACCCACAGGAGTGGGGCTAAACGTGTCCTCCTGCTCCAGTTTCCTGTGAATCCGCTCCTCTGGGGACAGGAGCGGTCCCTGGCCACAGAAGACACAGGATCTTCCTGGGGGTCCTCCTTGGTCACGTCACACTTTGAGACTGCATGGCGGGACACTGATCACCAAGTCCCCAGATGTGGGTTTCAAAGCTGCACCTTCAAATCAGCAACTCCCTTGCCTCATGAACATTTTAGTGTGCAATAAAGAAGCACGATGTTTACACACTGAATTAAAGCACCTGCCACTGAATCCTCCTGCTGGAATTATGGGGAGTGGGAGGAGATGGAAAAAAAAATCAGTGTTTCAAAGCAGTCCTGATGTGCTAAAAATATCTCTCACTTCTCCTTTCATCTGTCTGGTCATTGTCCCAGACGCAAGCTCAGCACAGCCTGACCCGTGCAACATGTCGAATCGCTGTCTACCTCCGCTTCTTAATTGGACAAAGAATATTCTTTTTTTTTTTTCTTCCTCAGACATTAGTCCAAGATTACAGACTAGGATATAGCAACCTATTATTCAAGAACAGCTTTTAAAGGTAACTGCTTCAGACTGGCACTTCAGGAAAACTTTGAAAGTAGACTCCATTTAAAAAAAAAATGCTTAATTTATAGATTGGTGATAACGATTCAACACAAGGGATCCAGCTAACTGTTGGCACAAAAATCGCTAATGCTACTCTCAAGCAAAGGAGATCTCGTAAGGGGAAACTCCTGCAAAATATACCTTGTGAACAAGCTGCTCACACCTCCTCTTGCAGCTGCAAAGACATTCTACTCTATTGCTTAACCTGTGACCTTGGAAAAACTCCCACCTTTCCTTCCACTGCATCCACCTGTCCCTACAGGTAGTAAAGATTAGACGGATCAGACCCACGTTTACACAACACTCCCCAGCCTCTCTTCCTTGTAGCCCCCGCCCCACCCCCACTCCAAGGTTGAAGTTCATTTCTTCTTGCAGGCTTCACTTTTCAGAATTAACCAACATTGGCCTGGCATGGTGGCTCACGCCTGTAATCCCAGCACTTTGAGAGGCCAGGGCGGGTGGATCACCTGAGCTCAGGAGTTTGCGACTAGCCTGGGCAACACGGTGAAACCCCATTTCTACTAAAATACAAAAAAAAAATTAGCTGGGCGTGGTGGCAGGCGCCTGTAATCCCAGCTACTTGGGAGGCTGAGGCAGGAGAACTGCTTGAAGCTGGGAGGCGGAGGCTGCAGTGAGCCGAGGATCACACCACTGCATTCCAGCCTGGGTGCCAGAGTGAGACTCCATCTCAAAACTGAACAAAACAAAACAAAACTGAATTAACCAACATTGTGTTCTCATCCTGCTCAACACCAGTCCTTTGGCCTTGCAGTGCTCACCTGTGTGGACCACTCTGCAGCCACCAGGTCATCTGTTTTAGACTCAGCTCCATGTCAAGTCCTGTTACGGTCCCTCGGGCATATTGTCATGCTCCTGGGCACCTGAAAAAGGACAACTGGTTTCACATTTCTTACAATTTGCTTTTCTGGTCTATCCTTATTTATTCCCTTCACAGTGGCATTCACAGGAAGAGGAAACGGCAAGCAGTCTCTTGGGGACAAGTCTCTCCTGAGCACCTGGGAGAATGCCCTGGGCTGGGGAACCTCACAAGGGGCTCATCAAGAGACTCCAGGAGACAGAGTTCGAGACCAGCCTGGCCAACATGGTAAAACCCTGTCTCTACTAAAAATGCAAAAATCAGCTGGGCATGGTGGCACATACCTGTAATCTCAGCTACTCTGGATACCGAGGCAGGAGAATCGCTTGAACCTGGGAGGCAGAGGTTGCAATGAGCCGGGATTGTGCTACTGTACTCCAGCCTAGGCAAGCAAGACTCTATCTCCAAAAAAAAATAAAAAAAAGAGACATTCCATTCCAGAAGACTTCTGAAATGCAAGTGGCCACCACGCAGCTGTACCTGCCACCTCATTCCCTGCTCTAGGGCCTTTGTGATGCTCTCTCCGTGCTGAGAGTTCTCACCCCTACCTCTCGCACCCACACATTCCTACTCATCCCTTAGCTGGGACCTTGGAAATCACCTCCTCAGGGACCCACTGGGAAGGAGGTCCCTTTTCATGGGAGCGCCCTCCCCTCAGGGCATGATTTTTCTTGCGGGGGTGTGTGTGTGTGTTTCCATGAATGACAGAGACCACGCCTGTGTTTTCATCACTATCATCTTCACCTCAGTGCCAACCAGTGCCTGGCACATAGTAGGTGCTCAAGAAGGGCTTGCTGAAGAAGCGGATGAACAATGACATCAGCCTACTTTGACCTCCTGAGTCCCTCTGATCTCTGAACGTTCTGGAGAAAGGACCTTTAGCAAAACCATCATACTTGCTGGTATAGCCTCTTCCTGGAAATAAAAGTATAAAAGGAGTTCAGAACGGATGTTCCAAACAAAGGGATTTATGACCTTGGTCTCATGTTCTATTGTGGTGGTAAAATTCACTTTTCTATGAAATTAAAAATTCCTCTCTTCAACAGCATTGCCAGAGGTCCCCAGAACAAAGGAAAACTGCGTGTTCAGAACTTTTTAAGTTTAGGAAAGGCTACCTGCAATCTCTATTTCTCCCTCCTCTGGTGGCATTCAGGTTACATGCTTATGAAATTCATATCTAGCTCTGTGCCCAAAGATGCTTCCAGCTTGCTCGCTTCCCCTGCTCCCTGCAGGCCTGTGGAGAACACCGCCGCAGTCTGCTATTAAGATCTGCTCAACTGTTTAATTGCACAGCCCAGCCCAGCAGTAACCTCTTCACAGCCTCTCACTTGCCAATCAACTGGTTGCCCACTCACATTCTCCTGCCGGCTTGCTCACTGCCCAAATACACATCCCTCCCCCAGTTCATCTCTTACCCACTAACACGACAACGATCTGACTTATCCGATTTGCTGAGATACTTTACCTGAAGCCGCACCCACCCTCCTCCACTTTTCCAGTTCTCCCCACAAGAAAAGAAGGAAAGCAGCCGGTCTGGTCTAAATACAAAAGATTTACTGTCAACACCTTGAAACTTGGAAAGGGTCCATTACATGCCAGGATCAAGCTTTTGGTGGAGAAGTGCGGCAGTGGGGAGGGCAGGAAGATGCTAAGAAGAAAAGACGAAGGGGAGGAGGGAGATGAAAATCCATCAATCCTCCCCCTGAGTCTAGCTGGCCAGGACAAGGATGACATGGGACTTTTGTGAAAGATTCTGGAAATATGTCAGAGAGTTGCCTCGGGAATATCAGCATGGCGGTATATAAGGCATAAGATCTGGGTTCAAAGACCTGAGCCCGAGTCCTGGCTTTCCACTTGCTAACCACGTCCCTGCCTCAGGGGAGGCTGATATTTCCTGGTCAATACAACAGGGATGCAGAAATCTGTTTCCCAGAGTTGCTGGGAGGATTAAATGAGGTCATGTGTGAAAGCATCTTGTAAACTGTAAACACTCGACACAGTACACATTCGTTTTCTATTGTTACCCAGTAGGTCATTTCTCTCTAACATTTATTGCCTATCATGTGTCTGAGTTCTTATCCAAAATAAACACTATCCAATCATGGCTTTTAAGGGGTCAATGCAAGCCAGAGAGGATGGACAAAAAATAGGAAGTAATGACAGAATATAGTATGACATGTGTCCAACTGGGCAAGCAGAGGGGGCTGTGGAAGCCCCCAGGGGCACCTGGCCCAGCGCTTAGGAGTCAGCGGAGACTGCCTGGAGGAGGTTTCATCTAACAGTGCTCTGACGGGACAGTGGCTGTGGGCCAGGGAGAGGGAAGGAAGAGCTTTCAGACAGAGGGCAAGCATGACGGGCTCCATTGGGCTGCAGCAGAGATCAACGAACAAGGGTAAGGACTGGGGGAGTCCTGAGGGATAAGACCAGAGCACGAAGGCTGTCTTGAGCCCTGTCAATGGGAAACCTGACTGAAGCATTATGAGGTCGACCAGGCAACAATAACATCACAAGACAACAGGTTTCTTTCTGGGTCCTGACAGTGCACTTCAGTTACGGGGCTTGAACTTACTGGAAGGCATTCATGAGCTGCTGTTCATGTCTAATAATGAAAAAAGGGGGTTCTATCATGGACTATGCCGCATTTGTTTTTCTTGGTGGTTGGGATAGTGGCTTTGTTAATTGCCTTTTTTGAACATACTCTCCTATACCCACAGCACATTTGCTGGAATCATGGGGGCGGGGTGTGGTAATCGACACTATTCATGAGCTGTAGCCAGATGATCCAGAACAAGGAATAGCACAAAGGTGCCCGGCTATGGGGAATTCATTCATTCCTCCCGAATACATGAAAACCACCACCAGAGAAAACTGGCTGAATAAAACTGAGTGGCCCCAAGGATAAAAACACCTTCAACAGGAGTCATTTTCTCATGAAAAGTGAATAGGATACAAATGGAAAGCTTGGGCACAGGAGCCAGACTGCTCTGACTTGAATCCTGGCTCCTCCATTTCCTAGCTGTTTCATCTTCAGGAAAGTGAGTTAACTTCCCCCAGCCTCAGCTGTCTATCTGTAAAATGGGTCTTATCACAGGGTCCGCCACACAGGCTTGTTTATTAAAAGAGATAATCAATATAAAGTACTTGGCACAGAGCCTGGCACGTGGTGCTCTCAACACATGGTGTTGTTCCTATTTTTTTTCTTTGAGACAGAGTTCCGCTCTTGTCACCCAGGCTGGAGTGCAACGGTACGATCTCGGCTCACCGCAACCTCCGCCTCCCGGGTTCAAGTGATTCTCCTGCCTCAGCCTCCTGAGTACCTGGGATCACAGGCGTGCGCCACCACACCCAGCTAATTTTGTATTTTTAGTAGAGATGGGGTTTCTCCGTGTTGGCCAGGCTGGTCTCAAACTCCCGACCTCAGGTGATCCGCCTGCCTCAGCCTCCCAAAGTGCCAAGATTACAGGCGTGAGCCACCGTGCCTGGCCACTATTTACTGTTTTTCTCTTGTAGCAATGCTGAATCCAGTCTGCTCTCACCTATAGTTTACATGATGGAAGAATTAGAGACTGGAACACAGAAATGAATTACCTCTGTTAACCCCAACCCAGAACACTGAGGCCACAGGAAATACAACCGCAGTGACCTGGACTTCTGCGTTAGTCATGATCAGTACATATTAGGTCACAGCTAGTCAACGCTTTATCACATGGTGGTGACATTTCAGTTTCATATGAGAGGGCTCTCAGTGAAGTAAGTGCACTAAAAATGCCATGCTGGAAAACACCCGTGATCTATCTAAAACATTGTTTCAGTGCCGTCTTGTTTTTTGTTTTGCTTTGTTTTTTTAAATCCCAGAGAGCAATACCATGGACTATTTCATTAGACCTTTTTATTCAAGATCCATGTTAAAAAGTTGAGGCTGTACCTCAAATGTCTTTTATTTTCCTTAATAACTTGTTACGCGACCCCACTGCCTGTGAATATATCCAAAGATTATTCTGTGTTTTAATCTGAACTCACTTTGAAGCTATTTATATGTTTGGCATGGTAACGCAATGGAGACAATAAATTCCATGCAGGTCTGACTCAGCTTCGAAAGCAGCTTTCTTAGTGACACCTTCCTCAGGATTCCCTGAGCTAACATTATGGGATCTGGTAAGTAACTTCATATTCACTCCACAGCGTTTATGATCTCACAATCATTTCCTGTATATCTAGCCTGGAAGCTAAATTTTAAAACTAGCTGTGGATTTAGAAGATGATTCATAAGCTCTGTGCATACCATGGTTATGACTGGTGGAAGACAGAGAGACTTACATCAGTCTTCTTTACATTTTAACAGCAAGGAAAATAACAGGTTAGGAGTACTTTGTATCTATCCTCCCTGGCTTCTGGCAAATTAATGAAAGCCCAATAAATTCCAACACTTTGATATCTGTGTATCTGTAACGTTAAAGGCAGCCCTGGGCTGGGAGAGATGAATGTGGTAGGGCACCTCTGAGACAGCTTCCCAGTGGAGTAATGGTATTGGAGAGGTGGACAACGGGGGGAGGCTGAGAGAGTGACATCTTCAAAGGCAGAGAAAAACACAGTGCATCAGGCAAGCAACAAGCTCTTTTTTGCAACATAAAACCAAGAGGGGAGCGTGGCAGGAGAAAAACTCAGGTTATTTTCTTTTTTTCTGAAAACCACTTGCTGAAATAGAATGCCTCCTTCTGAATACTGTTGTCAGTAGACTATCAATTTAGGTTATATTAAACTTTTTCAGGATAGCTATCCTCAAATTTCAAAGCATGTATTGGCCAGACTTCTAAGATGCAATAGCATCATTTACTAAGAAGCAGGGAATTTAGAATCGAGGTGACACTGGACCACGGAGTCTCTGGGGTGGAGGCAGGAATGTCCTCAGTAAGGCAGCTGGTCAGCCCCGAGGCTGCCTGGGCATGAGCCTTCTTCTGTAGGGTCTCATGGGTGCCTTCTCATGCCTTTTACTGGAGCCATATCTAACGACTTTAAAATGTTATCCCTAGATTTGTTCTGGTGAACTTCATCAATGTTTGTAACATCCCAGAAAGTACTATTCAGAGAAGCTGAAAAAAAAAAAAAAAAGATCTTCTCAGATTTCTGAAAATGGGGTGGATACTGACCTACATTCAGTGTTCTAGATTAAAATTCAGATTTTGGATAAAGAAAAAAATGTTCTCTGTAATCTAAAGAAAAAAAAACAACAACTGTTTTTGGCTTTTAGGGGTTGGCGGACAGAGTCTTGCTCCATTGCCTAGGCTAGAATACAGTGGCACGATCTTGGCTCACTGCAACCTCTGCCTCCTGGGTTCAAGCGATTCTCCTGCCTCAGCCTCCCAAGTAGCAGGGATTTACATGCATGCGCCACCACACCCAGCTAATTTTTGTATTTTTAGTAGAGATGGGGTTTTGCCATGTTGCCCAGGCTGGTCTCAAATTCCTAACCTCAGGTGATCTGTCCGTCTTGGCCTCCCAAAGTGCTGGGATTACAGGCGTCAGCCACCATGCTTAGCCAAAACCAACATATTTTATGGATAGGAAAATCGATACTTAGATGGGGGAAGGGCGAGTGGCGATCAAAGGCAAGTCCTTTTATTGCAGGCTGTGGGTTTATCCACGTAGCTGGTTGTATGCTGCACCAAGAGGCAGACCCAATAGGTCAGTTTCCTGTGCAGACCCAGTTGCAAACCCATCTCTAAGACAGGAGGCTATCAGGCCTCAACAACCCAAGGGAACTCAGGGTGCTCATGATTTAGGCTGGAAAGAGGTGACTAAGCTCCTTGGTCTAAGGTCTATGCAACTAACCACTCACTGTGGACCAGGGACACTCCACAGCAGACAGCGGTAGGGCTGGTCTGGGGTGACAAGTCATATCCTGGGCAAAGCAGCCTTTCTGCTAAGGGTTCCCTGGCAGAGCACGATGATGGCCACTTGGGAATGTGAGCTGGCAGTGGCAGAAGTCTTCGTTCAAAGCCCACTCCTAAGGCCTCTCCAGCACTGTGTTCCAGGAAGCCCCCTTGCTAGCCATACCCATAAAGTTCAATGACTAAAACATGTTTTGGCAAGTAGTTTCTCTTGGTATTTGGTGTGTTGTTTACCCTCTTTCTGTACTAATAATATAAATTGCTAAAGGCTTCCTGGAAATCAAAACTACAAATTAGAGAAAAATAGGGTTAGGGAAATGTCTTTGATAGTCCACTTTGAAATTCAAATAATGATTTGAGGGGTTTAAGAGGGTAAAGAAAAGTGGCAGAATATTAATTATGGAGTCTAACCAGTATATTTATCATAATAAAATGTTGGGAAAAAGTATTATCGTATTCTCTGTGCATACCAATATCCAAAAAGTTCATGGACTCCCACCGCTGGATGTAACAGCAAAAAGTCTTGAAATATAAAATAAAGGCAGCACCACGAATTAACTAGGGAAAGATACATGACTCAATACACAGCGTTGGGGGATTTATTACATAAAACAAAGTCAATTTGGATCTCTGTTTCACACTTTTCTTTTTTAAAAGACACAGGGGCTTGCTCTATAGCCTCGGCTAGAATACAAAGCGTGATCATAGCTAATTGCAGCCTCAAACTCCTGGGCTGAAGGGATCCTCCCACCTCAGCCGCCCAAGCAGCTAGGACTACAGGCACATGCTACCATGCCTGGCTAATTTTTAAACTTTTTGGTAGAGATGGGGGTCTCACGACATTACCCAGGCTGGTCTTGAACTCCTGGCCTCAAGCGATTCTACCACCTTAGCCCCCCAAAGCACTGAGATTACAGGTATGAGCCATTGTGCCTGGCCACACCTTACTTCTAACTTGGTGAGTTTAATGTTAAAAATGAAAATATTTTTTTAAAAATTAGCTGAATATTTTCCAACTTCTGGGTAGGAAGGAATTCCTAAGCCTAAGGTAACAAATTATACAGGGAGAAAAAAAAAAAAACCAGATAAAAGCACTTACTCCACTACATAAACTATACAGGTTCTAATGAGAACACATGGACAAAGGAGGGGAACAATCCACACCTGACCGGGGCCTGTCGGGGAAGGATAGCTTTAGGAGAAATACCTAATGTAGATGACGGGTTGATGGGTGCAGCAAAACACAATGGCACGTGTATACCTATGTAACAAACCTGCACACTCTGCACATGTATCCCAGAACTTAAACCACCATGGTAACAATAATAAAATTTAAAGGCTCTGTATTTCCAAAAAAGTATAAGCAAAACTAAAAGTCAAAGAAGCTGGGAAAAGTATTTGCCCCAAATATCTTAGACAGAGACAAACATGCACACACACACACACACACACACACACACACACACATACACACACACTTATAAATATATCATAGAAACAGTCACACCCCAATAGAAAAGTTGATAATGGACATGAACAGAATATTTATAAAAGAAAACAACAGGCTGATATACACATGAACAAAGTTCAGTGTTATTGGTAGAGATGAAAACATGCCACATGTCTGACAAGGAGTGAATGTTCATTAAATAGCTTCTGAGGAGATGAACCAAAAATAATGTCATCTTTTTGTCTAAAGATAAAAAAAAAGAGACTACTCAGTGCTGAAGAAGATATGGAGAGAAGGACATTTCATACTTTGCCAAAATGTGGAGAACTTGGTTTAAGCTTTCTAGAAAACAATTTAGCAAAGTATATCAAGAATCTTATACTTAACCTCCTTTTACTCAAGAAATTCACTGTAAGGAATCTCACCCAAGGAAATCATTAAAAATATGCCCAAGATTCATGTATTTGAAAGGTTAATTGCTGTAATATAAAAGTAATTTTTTAAAAACCTGGAAGCAAATTAGACACTCCCAAATTACAGAATTAGCACCATTAGAAATATTTTAAAGGCATTTTAAAGCATAGGGAGAACATGGCTGTTTTAAAAGTGGGTTAGAAAGCGCCTATTCAGGCCAGGCGAGGTGGCTCACACCTATAATTCCAGCACTTTGGGAGGCCAAGGCGGGTGGATCACCAGAGGTCAAGAGTTCAAGACCAGCCTGACCAACATGGTGAAACCCCGTCTCTATTAAAAATACAGAATAAACTGGGCATGGTGGTGCACGCCTGTAATCCCAGCTAATTGGGAGGCAGAGGCAGGAGAATCACTTGAACCTGGGAGGTGGAGGTTGCAGTGAGCCAAGATTGTACCATTGCACTCCAGCTTGGGCAACAAGAGTGAAACTCCATCTCAAAAAAAAAGAAAAGTACCTATACAGAATTATGCTGATTCTGCAAATTGTGTGTAGGACACTACTAGAAGGAAATATACAGAAACACTAATAGAGCTTTGAGGATCAGAGGTAATACATGGACTCGAAAACAGTAAAATACAGTACGTAGAAACAGACAGTGGGGGGTGGGGGATGGGGAGATGTGAGTCAAAGGGTACAAAGCTGGAGTGATGTGGGACGAATAAATCTCGAGATTCGAAGTACAGCACGAGGACCACAGTCAAGATTATACTGCATACTGAATATTTCTTTTCTTTCCTTGGAGATGGAGTCTCACTCCGTTGCCAGGCTGGAGTGCCGTGGCGCCATCTTGGCTCACTGCAACCTCCACCTCCCGGGTTCAGGCAATTCTCCTGTCTCAGCCTCCTGAGTAGCTGGGACTACAGGCGTGTGCCACCACGCCCAGCTACTCAGGAGGCTGAGATGGGAGAATTTTTGTATTTTTAGTAGAGACAGGGTTTCACTATGCTGGGTAGGATGGTTTCAATCTCTTGACCTCGTGATCTGCCCACCTCAGCTTCCCAAAGTGCTGGGATTACAGGCATGAACCATCACGCCCAGCCCTAAATATTTCTAAGTGCATTTTAGGTGGGCTTAACACACATACACAAAAAGGTAACTGTGAGATGATACATTCATAGCTGGAATATAAGTTGTTATTTTGCTATGTACATGTATCTCAAACCAGCATGTTGACATCTTAAATATACATAATAGAAAAATAAATAAATAAAAGAGGTTTCATTACAAATGAGTCAGAGTAAAATGAAAACCACCATATGAAAAATTGGAATAGCATCTCCTGCTTTGGAGACAGGTCTCCACTCAAGTCCTTATCCTCATCGGCCAACTTCCCGTTGGCTCTGTGTCTTCCACTGACTCTGTCTCTGTGTACTGACGTGTCTGAATGTCACCTCTCCCCCCGCACACCTGGGCCCCACCTGTCCCCGCTCAAACCTGGGCTTCCTCTTGGACTGCACTTTGTGGTGAATGATACTACGTGATAACCCCCCAGCCACACTGCCTGCGTCATCCTCCCCCGTTTCTACCCCCAATCCATCACCACGTGCGTCCTGACCAAAGCTTTCCATTTGGCCTCCTTGCCTCGATAGCCTGTCCCCCACCTCGTCCCTTTCAAGTCACTCTCTTCACTACAGCCCACCTGGCCTTTCTGAAGCACACATCTGACTGTCAGGCTCCTGGGTAGAAACCTTCAGGCAAGCAAGGTGTGGCACTCAGACCCCTGTTCACAGTGACTGCCAAGTCTCCCATCACCCCTTCCCACACACACAGGTCTGCGCCTCCGGACAGGCTGCCCCACCTGCCTCCCATCCAGCTAACTCTGCCAAGCCTATCCCTTGGGGTCAATTGTGACCTCCACTCCATCAGAAGCGGCATGGGGTGGCGGCTAAGCGTCCCAAGCCCTGAGCATGCTGTTGTCATGCTCTCATGGCACTCATCACACGCTGTGATTCTGTTTCTGTATCTTTGTCTCCGCTACCAGACTGTGAGCACCTAGCCAGGTAGGCCCCCAGCGTTTGTAGAATGAATAAATGTTTCCACCGCCCCAGCAGACCTATCCTGCTCTCATCTTGAAAGGGGTATCAAACCAAGATTTGGTAGCTTCCAAAGTATTATATCATCCTCACAAGTGAGACAGTCTTCCTTATCTTTAATCACCCAGCAAATTTATGTATTATATACTGTCTGTCATGACACGATCTCTGGTTTTATTTGAACCTACTTACTCCTGCGAAGTCTATCACAGGAGTGTTATTCACATCACTAAACACAACAATCATTTCACGTACTGAACACCAGGCAGTGTGCGAGGCCCCGGACTATACGTACAAACCAGACTGTTACGACCTAAAGGCCATTAGCAAGAAATCCTCTGGCCTCTGTTCAGTGTGGAATAAAACCCTCAGTTAACTTTATGTTTTCCTGGAAGGGCGTGTGATTTCTGTTGCTTGTGTATCAGCTTTTCACAATTGCCCAAAATCTTTTTTCAAGTGTGACTCAAACAGGACGCCGTGATGAGTCTGACGAACACAAAGTCTTGTTTTCTTACCCCTTTATGTCATACTCCTTTTCATACACCCAAGAATCATGACTGTTTTCCCCACATCAGCCTCACAGCATTGACTTAAATTTAGCTGATGAGTGATAAAGGCTGCAATTTTAAAAAATGATGTTTCTTTTGTACACAACCATGCTATCTTAAATCTATCCCCACCAAACTTCTCCTGCTAATGTAGGATCATGTTTCTGCTTTGTTATAATGGTTATGAATTATACTTCTGGAGCTGGGACGATTCTGAGTCCCACCTAATGTGGTAGCATACACAATGGAAAATGAAGAGAGATCTCACAGTTTTATATTGTACGAAAGCCATAGACAAATATATGTATGAAAACTCTTGCCAACTGCTTCACGTTGAGTCTTCAGCTGTCTACCTGAATTCACAATGTACTTTACAGATACACACGGTTCAATGTTGAGGGACCCTGGGCTATCTGTTTGCAGGCTCTGGTATTAACCATGCTCTTTGTTTGTTTAGTATTAGTCATGTATTTTCTCCATCCTTTGTCTTTGGCTCTGCACCCCCACCTAGCAACCACAATGACTTCTTTTTGACCTGGATGCCTCCTCCTTTTTAATAACAGTGTTTCCTGGGAAGCTTAAGAACAGTAGAGTCATCATAAGGGGTCAGTCTAGGGCAGCGTTCTTAATGGTGGGTACATGGATATGTGTCTCTGGGTCTGTAAAAGGGCAGGCGAATGTCTGCATACAGGTGTGGAAAAAGGGTTCATGGCTTCCATCAGAATCTGAAAGGGATCTAGCACCCTGGAAAGGTTAACAACTCTTAACTCTCAGGCATTCGGACGTAGGACAGCACACTGAATAAACAGTACCAGCATGCCTGACTCAACCTTCTACTAAGCTACCTCCCAAGGGAACGAGAAATTCGATAGTAATTATACACCCAGCATCTTTTGGAAGGCAGCTATGTTCACCACTATACCACTAACACGCCAAACATCTCTTGAATAATTAAGATCACAATTTGAGGGTGTGATGGGGGGAAGTCCGGCATAGATGACATTATATAGAGGCCATCATCTTAAATATCAAAGCTATGTTTTCTCAGTTTCTGCTTTTATGCACATGCAACATACTTTCTTTGTCCTCTTCTGATACTTTTAGCTTATCTGATAACATTGGTTGAAAACCAAAACATAATGAATCTCAAGTTTCTCTACACCTTGTTAGCAGTTCAAAGCACATGCCTTTCATTAACTGTTGGTAATCAGATTATTTTTTTCCAGAATATACTGGTGCCTTGTCCACTTGTGTTTAAATAGCATTACAAATATCATTTTAGTGTACGTATGTCAAAACCAAAACTGCCTTTATGTCAATGTGCTGCAAAAATCTATCGGTATACATCTTAATTCTTAACTTTCGTTGTGGTCTGTGTGTTGTCTTTTAGAACCATGATCCCATCTGCAGTATTTTCTATAGGTAAATATGCACTGCATTCGAAACATACCGGGGGAAATGCTCTTTAAAGCATTTCCCTAGACGAAGCACCATTTAGGCATTTAGAAGCAAGAAATAGTGAAATCAGAAGATGCTGTCATACATACTCACCACTGAACGGTCGTACGAAGGATCCCCAAGCGCAGGATGGACTTGTCCTGGAAGCAGAGGATTGGATTCCATCAGGAGAAGAGGCAAGCAGAAACGCCAAATGCCAGCGCTCCCTCTCGCCAGCTCATCTTATTTAGCAGGCACACAGATTTTGGAATCCTCCAGGACTAACAATAAAAACCACACTAGGTTGTTTTCCTAATTCCTATGAAATGAGTCAGTAGGTCAAACATCTTATCCACTCCGGAGAGAGAACAGTTCCTTGAGCTCCACTCCCTGTTTCCAGTAACCCTATTCCCTGTCTGGGCCCCTGGATAAAAGTGCTACCAATAACGCACGGAGACCCCACCGGGCTCTGAATGAGCCACGTTGCAGAGATCGACAGAAAGTTAGGTGCCTTCACAGGATAGTTTCACTTATGAATATTTAGGAAGAAAAAAGTCCAGTTAAGAGTAACATGAGGATCAAGTTTCTTCATTTAAAGAGTCAGCATAACTTTTTTTCTGTTGAGACCATTTATTTCTTTCATACAGGAGGACCTGAATGATGGTGAAAATAAATATAGAAAAGCAGCAACTGTACCTTTAAAAGCCCCCACAAACCACTTCCTTCTATAAAACACCCTTTCCTCCTCCAGAGATCTAGTATATTCAAAAGATTCACGGATTATTCGAAGAATCCATATTCTTAAAAACCCTTCACAACTGTCCGTGAGTCCTGCAGTTCCATGCTCTGTATCATATAAAGCAGAAGTGTTTAAGAGCTTGCTAGCCATCCTTTAAATCCATGACTCAAGACGACCAACACTGGGTTACCAATAATCTTCAGAAGCTACCACCTACTCACCGAGTGTAACCGTTCTTGTAGTTAGCGACCCCTGCATAGGAAATCACCAGCTCCTGGCAATGAATCCATACTTCCAAGAACTCATGCATTCAGGCAAATATATGGACATACATCTCTAAATAGAGATACAGAGGTCTGCCGTGACAGTTCAGTAGGAGACTGGAAATACTTTTGCTTTCTCTATCGACAGTACTTTCTTTCCTTTTTAAAGAGAAGGTTTCGTTTTGATCTTGAGAAATTCTGATAAAACCACCAACTGAAAACCTGCCATTATAAAGGAGGGATTTCACAATGTTCATTCCAAAAAACTGTGGCTATTCATTTCTGGAAGTGATTCACTGCAAAAGAATCGCTGTTTGGGGGTGGAGGGAGCGTTGATTTTTAGAAGCCAGCCTGCCCTCTGAAAAGTGAGCAGGAACCTCCGAGATGGCAGCCACGTGCCTTCTGACCCCCAGCCCTGCTCCCTGAATCACCACCCCTCGAGATGACATGCAGTGACCAATTTCCTCTTAAAACTCCCCTCTGTGTACAAAAACCCTATGATCCATGCACCCTGCGTCTAATCCTCTGCGATGGGGCCAGTCTGCAGATCCGTCTGGGCGGGCTGCGGTAGCATTCTCCACCTGCCAACACTCAGTTGCTGGTGAGTAACCAGCATACGGACACTCACTTCCTGTGAGTATTTCTGAAAGAGCTTATGATATTTCCTCTTAAAAAAAAAAAAGTGGGGAAGAAAGCCACTCAGGGAGGAGAAGCAACTTCAACAAGCACAGCTAAAAGCATGCAACATGATCGCTGTTGACCAGACACGCCTAATTTTAATTTGGTTTCTCAACCCCTGTGTAATTAAGACAGCCCAAAGAGAACAGCATCAAGAGGGGGGAAAAAAAAAAAGACATTTCACAAATGCTTAGACTTTCAGTGCGCGTGACCAGAAAAGTAATTTTAAGATTCAAGCGAACCAATCTGAGGCTGGTTGGAGCATTAACCCTTCAAGGAAAGAGAAAGAGTTATTTTTGTTTGTCCCCAAATTTCAAATACGGAATTCACCTTCCCGACAAGGCATTAAGATGCCAAAAATCAGCCTCTAAATGCCATCCCCTGAGCTTATGAGATGAAAAAACTTTTTCAGATTGGTCCATGACAGGGACAGAAAAATATCTATTTATGAGACCCAGCCACATTAACAGAGCAGCCGACACTGTGTTCACACTTGGCACTCTTTGAAAACCGACCACTAAGGCTAAAGTGTGACATTTTATATTTCTCTTGGCTACAGCCAAACCTGTTAATTTATGTCAGAGAGAAGAGCAGCATTTCTTGACAACTGGGCAAAGTGAGTAAGAAAAATTGCTTTTATCCCACCTTACAGAGTATCAATGGTAACAAAGCTCACTTTCTGAAATCAGTAGACGTTTTGCTGAAATAACAGATTTTTCAGAGCCTGTCCTTCAGCTTCAGAGTGTGAATGTGCTTCCAACTTGGGGCCTCCATGTGCCTGCATGGTGGGGAGGGGGGCTTTTGAAGGGGGCAGGAGGAAAATACAAGCTTCTATTTAATGGGCACTAAAGGATAAAACAAATCACCCAAATCCACACCTGTATTTATTGCACAATACACGGAAGCCCTTAACCTGTAACACGGCGGCACTTTGCCACTCAGACCCCAACTCTTTTATTTCACATTTTTGGACACTCAAGATAAATATTTTAAAAAAATATATAAAACGTAATCTGCGATTTATACTCTGGAAGGGAATTTTCACTAATGTGATTTTTTTTTTCTAAGACACTCCTATTGCCCAGGCTGGAGTGCAGTGGCGCAATCCTGGCTCACAGAAGCCTTGACTTCCTGGGATGTGATATGCTTTTATAATCTTTACCAAACTGATATTTTAACAAAAAGAATATGGAAATCATTTGCCTGATATACTTTATTTATTTATTTATTTTAGGGCAGGGTCTCACTTCATTTCATCTCAGCCTCCAGAGTAGCTAAAACTACAAGTGAGCACCACCATGCCCAGCTAATTTTTTTTTTTTTTTTTTTTTGGTAGAGACAATACCTTGCTATGTTGCCCAGGGTGGTCTCTAACTCCTGGCCTTTAGTGATTCTCCCACCTTGATCTCCTAAAGCGCTGGGGTTACAGGCATGAGCCACCATGCCCAGCCCAAATTGGGGGTGAGTAAAAAAAAAAAAAGCACCTATAAATGGAAGTAAATTTTTATTTTAAAACAACTACACTACATAATAGTCATCTCCTTAGCCCCTGCCCATGAGACCTTATGAACCTCTTCAATAGAAAAAAAGGAATGGTCTTTGATAGGGTCAAAGGAATAGGAACCCTTTACAAGGAGAGCAATTTTATATATCTACAATTTTTAAAAATCCCATTGATACTGATCTCAGCATTGATTACAGGCCTAACCACTACTCAATGATTAGAATATCTTCTTTTCTCTCTTATTTAGAAGGGAGCTTCCCTCTCCCACTATGTCAGGTATACACACAAGTTCACAGCTCTCAGTGTTTCTGTGCAATTTGTTCCTGTTTCAGACAGCTTTTCAGAAAAGTTCCTCAAGTCCTGGGCAGCCAATGCAGAAGTTTTAAAAAGAGGAAAAGCAGAGCAAAACAACAAAAAGATCATGAAATAGAAGCCTGGGGGTAGGGGGAAGCAAAGAGAACATGAATCTAACAGATGCAGCAGTTGCAAAAAAGCTGCTATCCTTTAGAAACTCCTGTTAATTTGGGGACCTAAAGGGAGCTGTTTCTAAGGCTGGATATTGAGAATGTGATTAAATCATGGAGGCTGGCCAGCTCCTCGCTAGGCTGTGGACACCATTCAAGTGTTATAGAGTCCACCCTCTCCAAACAAAGGAAATCCCGTGACAAATGTCCTTCATGTTTAACATTTACTCAGTTCTCTTTTAAAACAATGAAATGGAGTGCACTCTTTCATGGCACTTTTATAGGCGGGAGGGAGAGTGGTCTCCCAACAGAAGGGCACCAGCCACTGGGAAGTCCTAAGGCGGTGTTCAAGTTCCTGTTCATCTTTTTGCTGATTTGCTCTGGTGCATATCACCCAACCTCTCTAAGCCAGTTTAATCATCAGCAAGAACAGAACACTGACATGCGGGGCCAGCTCCGAAGCTACCAAGAGCTGCCCATTGTCCACATGCTTAATCTTCACAGCAGCCCTGGAGGTAAGTTCTATTTTTATCCTCTTCCTACAGATAAGGAAACTGAGGCCCAGGAAGCTTAAGGACGCACCCAGGTTACACAATCAGCAGGTGGTGGAGCCAGGATTCAGAGTCAGGAAGCTTGACCTTGACTCCACACTCCAGAGCCTGCCCTCAGTATGTCTGCCAGTAACACCCAGGTTGGCCGCGCAGCAAGGAAAACAGCATGTAGGAAGCTACCTTAAAACCTACAAAGACTATAAAAACACAAGGCAGATTTTTAATCATGTCACATGCAGATATATTCTCTGTAATAATTTGATGAAGATTCAGGGCAACTCAGCAGTGGTAACTGTTGATCCTCTGAAAACAGTTTCACGTAACTTGCAAGTTACTTATTTGCACACAATGTGTGGTTCTGAGTTTCAGAGGTAGAAGGGATTCAGAGATCATGTTTTCAGTCAGGGCGGTTCAGTGGGGCTCCCAGACACAGAGCTGAAGTCTGAACCTTCATCTTTTAACTCCCAGCCCAGTGATGCACCACTGTGTCACAGCCACAGGTGGTTATGAATGCATCTGGATGGAACTCTACATTTTACTCTGTCAGGCATCCATCCATTTGCTCACATAATTCTTCTGTGTGTAGTATTAACCTTCAGAAATCAATGTCACTTACACTATTTTTCTCATTACAACATCTTCAGGCTTTAAGATGAAAAGGGTGAAGAAAGAAATCTTTTCCAAATATTTTCTTCCTGCGATTCGCTTTTTTATTCAAGGAAAAACAAAGCCTCTATTAAAGTTCTGCTTATGATGAATGTAACTGAAGTTCTATCCAATTCTTTGCTTTAATCTATAAACTTGTTCACAAGCAACAGCCTCTTTGAGGTCCACAGGCTGCTCCTCCCGAGTGCCTGCAGATCATGGCTGCGGGAGTCACTGGAAGGAATCTGCCTCAGAGGCAGTTTGGAGGCTTCAGGGCTTTAATACGAAAAATGATTTGGTCATTTAAGACAAAGAGTCTTGCTCTGTTGCTCAGGCTGAAGTGCAGTGGCACGATCATAGCTCACTCCAGCCTCAAACTCATGGGCTCAAGTGATCCTCCTGCCCCAGCTTCCTGAGTAGTTGGGACCACAGGCATGTGCCACCACATCTGGCTACAATTTTTTGGTATTTTTTTTTTTTTTTTAGAGAAGGGGTCTTGCTATGTTGCTCAGGCTGGTCTTGAACTCCTGGATTCAAGCAATCCTTTCACCTAAGCTTCCCAAAGCACTGGTTCATAGGTTCACAGGTGTGAACTACCAGGCCTAGCCTAGCTATTTACTCTTGAAGGAAAAAGTCGTAAGTTTTTATTTAGTTTTCAAGCCTTTCATGCTGTTTACTCTACACTAAAGTTTGGCCTTATTATTTTTGCTTAGAATCTTTTAATGGTTTTACGTCGTGTTGGGTCACATCAAAACACTTAGTGCCTCTTTCTAAAACAAAGATATTTATTGACCAAAAAAAAGTAAAGAAAAGAAAAAAGGAGACCAGCCAGGTACTTAGTTCTATTTAAGAGAGCAAAGGTGATTGTATGCAAGATTCTGGAAAACTTATGTACGTTAAATTTATAAGCCAGCACTTTTTTCCCAAAGATTTATTTGGTGTGAAATGTTACTGCCTGTACTGTAATCATAAAATCAAATGTTATTTACTCCTGTCATAACCATTCATGTACTTCCTGCCATAAAAACTGAAACCTGGCTAGAATATTAAACATGCAAAAAAACTATAAGTTCAGGAAGTGACTGTATGTATTATACACATTAAGTTCATATTCCAATCTAAGAAAGAGCCAAAACACACCTACTTAGGAAAACGAGTATTATGTTTTATCATCTGGAATGACTAATCCCACTACAGCCCATGCAACAAACTTTAAGGGTAAAAAGGACTTTCTTTTTTTTTCCCCTCCCTCAGGACTTTCTCTTTTGCACCGAGCTCAGTCCATAGTTTTGTGGGGACTGTCAGGACACCTCGCAGGTCTACTGTGTGTAGCAGGCTGAAATATACTTGCACACGGCCCAGAATTAAAATCGTAAAGATCCAAAGACTTACTTAGGGTAGATGCACACACTTTAAATGCGTGTGCACATTTTTCTTTGATGCTTGTCTCCTTCTAAAAGAAGACAGGCGTCTAAATGCTTAAGCTTCTGCGTGTCGGGCGGGAAAATCAGAGCCAGTGTACACATCCAATGATAGAAGAAAGTGTGCGTGAACAGATTTGTTTACAAAACAGGGCTCAGCAAAGTCTGTCTCTCAGTGCCTCGACAGGATCCATTCAACAAAACAAACACACAAACACGGATCTAGGGAACTCGCTCGTCCTTCCGATGAAGGTGTAACAGTCTGTGATTTTAACTGGGCAGTAAGTTACAACATAATCACGTGACCCGGGCTTGAATTGGAGATATGCCAACAAATCCAGTTTAACACAAGTGCACACGTGTGTGTGTGTGCGCGCGCACACACACACACACACACACAGAGTTATCTGTAGTACAATGGCTTCAGCTCTCCTGTGGCATTAATCTCAAATCTGTATCTTTAGCAGTAGCTGCCCCTCTTGACTATATCCTTAACATATTTCTATCTGGATAGGGAAGTCCCTTTAAATTCGTCATGAAGCAAAAAAACCAACACCATTCTACTGATTTTACTTAGTTTACTGTACAGCTATTCTACCAGGCTTGCAGGTTTGGTCTCTGGACTCCCTTCTTCACTAAGCCAAGCTGAGCCATTCTGTCACCAAGTCTAGTCAATCCTTCCTTTCAGTGTCTGCTGCCTCCATCCTTTCCCTCCCACTCCCATTTCCAGTCACCAGGGTGCACCTTTTTCTCTATTCTTGGACAGGTAAGACAGCCTTTATAATTGGTTCCCTTGCCAATGAGCAACTGGGTAGTGAAGAAACACTGCAGGCAGTAGGAAGGTTGGGTTCTAGGCTGGGCTGTGCCAGAGCCAAACCATGTGATGCCAAGAAAGTATATAATATCCTTGGGCCTTAGTGTTCTCACCTATACCATGAAGAAAATGGCTATCAAATGTTATTAGCTGATGCATAGCATACATAGTCAGCAATTATGGTCTTCTAAAACGTAGTGAAATTCATGTTGCTGCATTCCTCAAAAACTTTCTGTGACTTTGCAATGTCTAGAGGGTAAAACAAACTCTCTAGCTTCTGGGCTTATGCAAAGAATTAAATAAAATAAGTGTAAAAGTCTCATATAAAATGCAAGGTACCACACAAAAACAATAATAGCCCTAATGAGGACTATTTATTAAGCTCATGCACAGGGTATTACTCAGGGGTTTTATACACATGGTTTCTAATCCTCATGACCACGATGCAAGGTTGATTTTATTACTCTACATAAAAGATCAAGAATCTTAGGTTCTGTGAATAGCACACCCAAGGTTACAGAACTCAGTGAAGTGTCAGGGGTGGCTTCCAAATCTATATGTGATAAAGCCCACTAAAGCACACTGAGTACTTTAAATACAACACAGTACTTGGCAGGGGGTGGGGATTCATTACTTGAGTAATCATTATTTGAATCCCTGTAGTTACCAAGCTGCATAAGGAAACAAAGGTCATCGTCATATAAAAATATTGACAAATACAGTGATCACTTATTGTTAGTTCTCATTAAAATCAGCATCTATTCTTGCTTGCTTTCTGGTTGAATAATGTCATAGAATAAAATGAAAATCTGATGTAGTTCACTTGTAAGGTGAAATTGCAGATTTTCACACAGTTGATAAAAATTAAACTCGAGAACTGCATGAGTCACATAGAGTCACTTACAAATAAAGACGAAAGACAGTTTCAACAGTTAACAATTGCAGAAGAGAAAGTCAACAGAGGTGATTATATGAGAGGTAGACTCTTCAACTGAACGGTTTGTATACTGAAAGATTAAGAGAGTCCCTTTGGGGAAATTCGAATGCTTGTACAAAAATCATCCTCTTCATACGATTCTGCTTTAGAAGTCAACATTCAATCCTTCTTCAAAGAAATAACATGCTGTGTATCATATCCCAAATTTCTATTATATAAAACTAAGCTTCAACTTTTGCTTTATTTTTTTCAAGACTTAATCTAAATAAGATTTTTTTTTTTTTTTACAAAAAACGTAACTGTTTTTAAATATTTGATTCAGTTTTAAGTAAATCCTCTTAAAATAGTAATAGTGGTCTGTTACCAGTTATCTTCAGATAACAGGTACCTCCTGAAATAGTGGCAATAGGATAAAAAAGAAGAAAATGATTAACTGATATGCAACTAGTAGTCAACAAAGAACGAACTAACTCTTCAGCCCATGATGGAAAGTAATGTCCTAGTTTTTCTCTCATTTCAAGATCTCAGGCTCACCCAGACTAAAGCACCCAGCAAGAAGCCATGCTCATCATCCCCGCCCCATTCCCACCACTGTATCTATGCCAGTGTGGATATGGCATTTGTACAGCATTATGCCAGACCCTGGGTAGGTCTGAATGCCGAGGCGAAACTAGACTGCGGCCCTGTAAACCCTCAGCCTGAATCCTAACTTTACATAATCCACACCATCCATTCTGTCTTCATCCAGTTATCTGAAGATCTCCACTTTTTTTTCGGAAGACAAGGGTCAGGGATCTGGAAGAATTCTGTCGTACAATAACCCACTCTTAAAAAGCACCCCTGTATCACGATCCTTTCTAAGATGTGTACACATACTGGTGTATGTATCAAATGGTTTTGGTTCCTGCAAATATTCTTCCATCAAAGATTCAGAGAAGGGCTATTTTGAGAAAGATTTAATGGGATTTGTAACATAAAACCTCAAATGCGTATTGAGTTAACCAAGACAACTCTGGAACACAATGTGTGGTTGTTGGAACCTTGCTTTTTCTAGTGACTATAATCTAATCAAAGAATCTAATAAAATAAAGTTGTCTCTCATGTCAGAAAGAAACCCAAGAAGGTATGTCCTCAGAAAATTTAGTCTGAAGTTGGTCAATTCTAAGGCAGTCACTCTAAGTGATCAGAACTTTCATCAGTGAGCTTTTGGCCTTGCAGGACTGATGTCTGCTACAGAGATCTTGGCCTGCTCCTTAAGAGAGTTCTGTGGCACTGTGAAATAGCTCCTTTTCTCTGAAAAACAGAAGGTGTTACTCTTCATTAAGAAAACCCTGTAGTTGTGATCCATGCATTATACTTGTGAGTCTTTCTCATGTGTGTGCAAAACACATTCGATAAGGCATGGTGCAAGATTAATATATTCACATATACAAGAGCCTTTCTGGAATTCAGAAATCTGAAATTGGGGAATGGGGTGAGCAGAAGTGAGATGGGAAGAAAGAGGTGGCAGTTCAGCAGTTTTGAACTTTGACTGTGATCCCGAATCTTTTTAAAAAAGGATTTTGTAGTACTGACCCCCAAAGGCAGCACAAAGACACTGGTGAAGTGTGTATTAATCGAGGCCATTGAGGATGTTATTTTCTCCTTTTTAAGACTCTGGCCAGAAGCTGAATATGGCAGCAGCGAATGCAGGCAGTGCTGCTGTTCCCTTCACAGTCCTCAGAGGCAGTGAAGCCTGTGCTTGAGACACGCAGGGCGGAATGCTTGTTTTGGAGAGCATTCAGTGGATAGCATTTGGTTTCCTCCATTTAACCAGGTCACCCAGGCATGGAATGCACAGCTTTGCCAGACACAAAGCGCTTTGGATGCCTGAGAAACAACAGCTTGTCCGGGCTACTGATGCGGAGAGAGGCCACGGTTTCCTTTTTCTCTGCTCTGAATGGCAGCCTTGACGTCACAACAGCTAGGAACCACTGGAGGGACAAATAACAAGGCGCAAGCCAGAAGCGCCCTGCTCTGTCACAGGGGCAGGGCCATTTTCATCCAGTTTCGATGTTTTCTGCGGCTGCTGCGAATTGGTAGAAGCAGAGACGAATGACTGGAGCTTTGGGCATAAAGGAGGTCTCTCTAGGCTGATCCAACAGCCTCTGCCCATTGCTAATTGCCTTCACAGAACCTGGATAAACTATACTTCCTGAATTAAACTTGTTTCTGACAAACTCCCAGGGAATGTGTGTAGTGATTTTGCTGATGGTTCAGACATCGGCACTTTCCCTAAAGGGCTCAACTTCCCGTGTTTAAAAGCAGATCTTTTCTAACAGGCGCTGGCGCGTAAGCATCCCGGAAAATACAAGCAGCTCATGAAAGCAGGCAGTCTTTGCATGAGACCTGACTGATTTTCTAGGATAAAAACATCCTTTTAGGGATTTTATAATTTAAGTTTGAGCAATTAAACATGTGCATTAGTACCCAACTGCAGGTGTTTCAACAAATGAGTGAAAAACGCTCAGAGGCTGGCAGGCTTCACTCACCATTATCTAAAATGAATTGTCTGTGTAAGTCATCAGAGCAGTTTGAAAAGCATGATCTTTCATGTTCCAACCTCACGTCAAAATTATAAATTATATTTAGCTATGTGAGTGTCAGATCATTTGTTTCCATGATCAATGCGATGTTGGGCAATTTGCAGACAGGATCTGAAAGTATCATCCACGACTTTCATGGAACAGAAAAGAGCTTTCTGTCGCCATATATTTGCCCTAAGTTCAGTCCTCTGCCTTTGGAGCACTGCAGCCGTCACCAAACCCAAACCCTAGTCTGAACCCATAGTGCTCAAGGTACTTTGGGAAAGCTAATTCTGGAAAACCAAATGCTGGAGGGGTTGTCTTTGAGGGGGGGTGTGTGTGTGTGTATCCACATGTGTTGGGAGTGTGTCAATCAAGCACAACATATGGAGGGGCAATGGAAGCACCTGTTCTCATGACTCCTGTGCTCTATCTGGAAAAGTTCAGCAGAAGAAACAACTGTTCTGAGACCCTCAGTCCCTTTTATCAGCTCTTTCTTCGCTTAACTGAATAAGCAGTTCCCAAAGCACTCTTTCCCTGAGGTCATGGTGTCAATCTTGTTTCATGAGAATAATCTACTATGAAAATTTACAAAAACAAAAGAGGATAAACATCTGATCTAAAATGTCACTTACTACGCCTACACCAGAATCTACCCCTCTGCCTCCAGGCTGTCCTGACAACCCATGCCCTCAACAGGGAAATGAGGTCTGTTCTGGAATCTGGTCTTTGGACTCAAATGATTTTACCTGGGTAGATAATAAAGTTTTCTGTCTTGTTCCTGCTGTTAAAAAAATAATAATAATCCAAGTATGTTCAGTGATTAAACACGGGAGAAGATAAAGCAAAAATAATTTTGTAACTGCATGTTTTTTTTTCAAGTGGCGCTTATGCCTAAGAAGTAAAATTTACCGTAGCCTTACCCCTGTTTTTATCTTGTAAGAGCTTTTTGTAGTATAAGAACTATAATTAAGTTTCCTCTGAACTGTTTTATTAAACTTAAGTTTTCAAGAAGAGAATGATAAAATTTCTCAAACGATTATGTTTCCAAAGGGAGGACAATTTATTTTTATTGTTCTAGCGCAAGGAAAGAGAGAAGGAGAGGGAAAGTGTCTTTCAACCTGTATCCTGATTAGAATTTTTTAATGTTCAAATTCCTGGTGATAAACTGCAGTAAACAATCAGTCATTCATTAACAAGCAACTATTGAAAAGGCGATATTTACAAGAGAAAAAATAAAACATGTGATTAAAACTCCACACACGTCTTCACTTCAAGGCAAACGCAGTGGCCATCTGGGTATTTAGAAGGTGCCAAACATCATTGGGATCTAGATTTAATTCATGTTATAAAGAAAACACTGCATTTAATTTGTTCACAAAAGACCTAGAACCTCACAGAAATGATGGTGACGTGAACTTTTAACATGAAAATGAGACCTTTATTTTAAAATTATTTAAATATGTGGTCAATCACAAACACAAACAAACTTTCAATGCTCCAGTGTTCTACTCTGAATGAGAAGAGTTGTAAAGATCATTTTCAGCTTTCACAAATTTTTGCTTTAATTTTCTCCTCTATTTGTAAATGTTTAAAAATTTGTCAGTTTAAAAGTCCTGGCTGCTTTAAGAAAGAAGGGCCTAAGAAGAGACAAGACTTTTCCCAGGGTATCCAAAGACAGATCCGGAGAACTTAAATGCTGGACATATTACCTGGACTAAAGGCATTCATTGCTTGCTTTACTGGTGAGGACGGGAAGACCTGACTTCCATAGTCCTCTTTCCAAGTGGGAGAAAACAGGACATGCACTGTGCCAAGCAGCTTCCAGCACCCATGCAGCACCCTTCCAGCACCCATGCATTAGTACCCGTGCTCTGAAGTTAAGCCTGAACTTGCCACCTTGCCACTGAGGGCTCCCCAGCAGGGCAGGGATGGGCACTTTCCTGCTGTCACATGCTCCCTGACCTTCTGAGTCCTGCATGAACAGCAGACTACATCCCTGTTTTCATTCTGAGGACACTCATGGGATTTTTCCAAGAATTTTCTTTAGGAACAGACGCTACTGTGAATACCACATAAACGAGCTCTCTCTTTTCCAGTTCCTCTTTTGAAAATGGTAGAGAATCAGCAAATCTGGCTCTAACTTAACTTGCTAAAAAAAAAATACATTTTTTAAAAAGTTTCAGTTTATCACACTCAACCACAGTTATCTTCCAATCCTATAATGTACACATGAAAAATTAGTTTTCAAAGACTGCCACTCTTGCTTGTTAGAAAAACTTCTATCTATCCATCCTTTCTATGAAAAAACTCCATAATGCTAGCCTCCAAGAGTGACTCTATACTAGATAGCTTCACAAAACTAAACTCTTTATGCTTACAAAGCTACCACTAATACGTAACAACAGAGCTGCCATGAATCCTGGTTTCTAAATAGGCACACAGGGTTAACACATGCCAGGCTTTACTTAGACTCTCAGTGTCTGTCCCTTTGGTCATGGCATATCATACCCCACAGCTGCCTTTGTGTGCTTATTTGCTGCCAGAGTCCTCTGCTAGTGTGTAAGTGCCATGAAGGCAGGATTCATGCCTATGCACTGCTTGTGTAAAAACTGCTAATGCCGGGGCCGGGCATGGTGGCTCATGCCTGTAATCCCAACACTTTGGGAGGCGGAGGTGGGTGGATCACTTGAGGTTCGGAGTTCGAGACCAGCCTGGCCAACGTGGGGAAACCCCGTCTTGACTAAAAATATAGAAATTAGCTGGACATGGTGGCAGGCGCCTGTAATTCCAGCTACTAGGGAGGCTGAGGCAGAAGAATCGCTTGAACCCGGGAGGTGGAGGTTGCAATGAGCCAAGATTGTGCCACTGCACTCCAGCCTGGGCAAAACAAACAAAAAAACTGCTAATGCAGGAAAGAGGGAGAGGGAGAGGAAAGTGAGAGGGGAGGTGACAGAAAGAAGAGGGATGGGAGGAGGGAAAGGAAAGAAAGGCGGAAACAGCCTGCACACTGGTTTTAGTAAACAGGAGTGCCTTTGCAGTTTCATCAGATTTTTCATTCACACAGTTAAAGGTTCCTTGTAGCCATGATCTCATCGAATTTCATAATAAGCCTGAATGACCTTTTAACATTAAACTAAAATGTTTACTTATGGTAGAGATTAGGAATGACCAGTTTCTCATCTTTTGCGTTTCATCTGTACATCACCCATGACAGCAGGTAGTTCTGCGATGGACCCCTCAAGTGATCTGTGTGTAGACACAGGTCTGCATTTCTATAAGTCGATGGTTTAAGAATTGTGAAAGGCCAGGTGCAGTGGCTCATGTCTGTAAGCCCAGCACTTTGGGAGGTCAAGGTGGATGGATCGCTTGAGGCCATGAGTTTAAGACCAGTCTGGCCAACATGGTGAAACCGTGTCTCTATAAAAAATCCAAAACTTAGCCAGGCGTGGTAACCCACGCCTGTGATCCCAGCTGCTCAGGAGGCTAAGGCATGAGAATCACCTGAACCCAAGAGGTGGAGGTTACAGTGAGCCAAGACCGCACCACTGCTCTCCAGCCTGGGTGACAGAGCAAGACCCTGTCTCACAAAAAAAGAAAAAGAAAAAAACAAAAGAATTGTGATAAATGCTCAGCATTTCCTTCATTTTTATTGACTCAACGTGTCTTATAACCGCAAAGCCCAGATTTGAACTTTGGATATACTCATGTAAAGGAGAACCAGTTCTCACCCAGCTCGTCTCATTTTTACCACCCACATAAACATGTAGCTTCTGGTAAAACAATACTTTTCATTTTACAAGTTCATTAATCAATAATAAGCAGGCTCAGTGGGGGCGCAGGACAACCTGAGCCTGACAGTGAGGAAGGCGGGTTGTGTCACTGAGGGAGGGTTCTCGTGAAATTCTGGATGTCCCAGCTAGTAGGAGGGACTTAAAAGGGCTGCCCAGAGAGCATGAGAGGTCTCTCCAATCATGCCACAAACCCCACAATGGCAGGACGAGGGCACCAGTGCTGATGAGACCTTGGAGTTCATCAGAGAGGTCCCATCGCCTGCCTAGGTCTCCTCCCTTCGAACCTCCTGCTCTTTCTCCAGCAAAACCAAGTGCACTTTACAATCCCTGTCATTATTAATCCTCCAAATGAGCAACCTGTCCACACAGGAACAAGGAACCTGAGGTGAAGCGAGCTGAGCCCGCTTGCCCAAGCTCACACAGCACAGGGCCATCAGCACTGGGAGGCAGCCCCTGGTCCTACAGGCCTCATGCACAGCCTGCCTTGCTGTCGAGAAAGTCCCAGCCACTGACACGGGCTGCAGGAAAGGGCACCAAAGTCACCTGCAGCAGCGCAGAGAAAGTGTGAACAGAGACCTTTCTCTCTCTCTCTTTTTTAGACAGAGTCTCACTCTGTAGCCCAGGCTGTAGTGCACTGGCACAATCTCAGCTCACTGGAAGCTCCACCTCCCAAGTTTAAGCGATTCTCCTGCCTCAGTCTCTGGAGCAGCTGGGATTACAGGTGCACGCCACCACACCTGGCTTATTTTTGTATTTTTAGTAGAGAAGCGGTTTCTCCATGTTGGCCAGGCTAGTATCGAACTCCTAACCTCAGGTGATTCGCCTGCCTCGGCCTCCCAAAGTGCTGGGGTTTCAGGTGTAAGCCACCATGCCCAACTCAAAGAACCTTTCTAAGGGAAAGAAAAGTCTCAGCAGACCATTCTACTTTTGAGGCATCTCACCCAGGAACACTTACTGACAGGAAATGTAACCTGCTGAGTGAAGCACCCATTTGGGCCGTTTTTCTTGCCACAACTGCGTACTGCCCTTCTGCCAAGGCAGAGACAGACATAAACTCCCACCATCTGTGGCTGCCCTGGGAACTGTGAGAACTCATGGAAATAATGGATGCCCTCGTGACTCTTCATATTGTGCACCTCCTGTGACAACCCTCCCTCCCTTCTGACAATGCACCCAGTTCCCATCTGAACACACTGAGTCCGGCCTTGGAGATGCAGCTTTCAACTTGCTGAAACCTTCCAGTTAGATTTCTCCATCAATATCTCAAATAGTATTATTAGCTGAGGGACTAAAATCTGGCTGGCATTCTTCTGATGACAAAGGTACCATCCCTCCCTATACTCTCCATCCTCAAGCTGTTTCTAATTCAGATTTTCTTCTCCCTTCTCCTGAATACCTATGTCTTCTTCTGTGGCTCTAGGAAACACAGCACATTCACAAACATCTGAAGCCAACTGCAAGGCACCTGTCACTCAGCGAGAAAAGCAGAGAGGTGCCAATTCAGATGGCTGAGCTAATTCGCCTGGGTCCTGACCTGTATCACCACGGTGTCACAGAAATGGAACCTTCTCCATCACACCTCCTGATGGCAGTGATCTGTGACCTACTGACTCCAGGACATCACGCATCCTGGTTTCCTTTGCGAGAGCATTTCCAGGCCTGGCTGAAGCCCAGTGGCTGGAGCAGAGGTCTCAGCCCCTTTGGGATGCTCAGTGGGAGACAGAATCAAGGGTCAGTAATCCATGACCCAGTCCTTGTACCCATGTCAGTCTGTCAATGGCCCTCAGAGCAGATTGTGTTCTCCCTGGCGGGAGCTTGACTTCCTTGCTTTAAAAAGAATTCGTAAGTATTTATTGCAGTAAAATTAAGCACTTTCAAATTTCTGCTAGATCCCCTGGAGGTATACAGTTTATTAATACAAAACAAATGTGGGCAGGGCACGGCAGGTCAGGCCTGTAACCCCAGCACTTTGGGAGGCTGGGGGTGGGGACGCGGATCACCTGAGGTCAGGAGTTCAAGACCAGCCTGACAAACATGGAGAAACCCCGTCTCTACTAAAAATACAAAATTACCTGGGCATAGTGGCTCATGCCTGTAATCCAAGCTACTTAGGAGGCTGAGGCAGGTGAATCACCTGAACCCACGAGGCGGAGGTTGGAGTCCACCAAGATCACGCCATTGCACTCCAGCCTGGGCAACAACAGCAAAGCTCCGTCTCAAACCAACAAACGAAAAACAAATATGACATCTGAAAGGCAGGAGAGTTGGTTTCTACTCTCTGACCCACTACTGATTTCATGGGTGGCTTCAGGCAAATAACTGAAATCAAGAAGACACCATTTTCTTTCTTTTTTTTTTTTTTGAGACAGAGTCTTGCTCTGTCACCAGGCGGGAGCTGTGGCATAATCTTGGCTCACTGCAGCCTCTGCCTCCTGGATTCAAGCGATTCTTCCACCTCAGCCTCCCAAGTAGCTGGGACCACAGGCGCGTGCCACCATACCTGGCTAATTTTTTTTGCATTTTTAGTAGAGACGGGGTTTCAACGTGTTGGCCAGGATGGTCTTGATCTCTTGACTTTGTGATCCGCCCATCTCGGCCTCCCAAAGTGCTGGGATTACAGGCGTGAGCCACTGCGCCCGGATGACACCATTTTCAATAAGCACAGAGGGGACACTTGGCAGGTGGGCAGTGCCCTGTGAGGTCTGGGGCTGGGTTCGGTGGTGAAACTAGGTTAGCACACACAGCCCTTTGCTGGGGGCCCACTGCCTGGGGTGGGATTTTTGTAGCTGGGTTCAAGGTGGACATGCTGAAATGTGACCCTAAAATGTTTGAACTCTTGAAGCTGAAGGAGTGGGAAGTAACCTAACCTGTCATTTAAAGAAGGACATTATGGCCAAGTGTGGTGGCTCACACCTGTAACCTTAGCACTTTGGGAGGCCAAGGTGGGAGGATCACTTGAGTCCAGGAGTTTGAGATGAGCCTGGGTAACACAGGGAGACCCCATCTCTACAAAATAATTTTAAAATTAGCCAGGCATGGTGGAATGTGCCTGTAGTCCCAGGTACTCAGGAAGTTGAGGCAGGAGGATCACTTGAGCCCAGGAGGTCAAAGCAGTCAAGTTTACAGTGAGGTATCGACATGCCACTGCTCTCCAGCCTGGGTGACAGAGTGAGACCCTGTCTCAAAAAAACAAAACAAAACAAAACAAAAACAGGGGAGCGGGGGGAGAAGGCAGGCAGGCAACCAGTATGACGGTATAGCATCGGAGCTAACAACACAACTTCTAGAAGCAGACTCTATGAATTCAAATCCTGGGTCTACCATTTCATTTATAAGCTGTAGTTTCCTCTTTAAAATATGAATCTACAGTACCTACTTCATACAGATTGTTATAAAGATGAGATGTGTTAATACAGATAAAGTAAGCACTCAGCGAACACGAGGTATTAACCAGAACCCAACAAGGAACTATCGTCAAATAGAATAAGTAAGTATGTAACTTTTTTTCAGTTTACAAAGCAAATTTACATGTAGCATTTCATTTGGATCTCACAAAACTCCAAGAAAGCTGGCAAAATACCTTCCCCTCATTTTCTTTGAAGCTCATACTATCCCCGTTTATACTCACTTGCAAGTCACACTTCAGCAAAGTGACCAGGCAGATTTGGGAGAAAGCAAACAAACAACAGATAGGTCTTCAAGAAATAAATAAAACAATACAAAAACATTTACACCACAATCTCAGCTGATGGGCTAAACAGCCCATCATTTTAAGAACCGCTGGGAAGACAATGCTTTAGATGGCATGTATGTGCTGTCGGTTCCATCTCAGGCATCTCTCCTGAATAAGCGTCCACCTGCCTGCTCAGCATTTCCACTGGGTTTCTAACAGAGACCTCAGACTCAACATGTCTAAAAAAAAGAGCTCCTTGTTTCCCTCCCCACAATAAACAAAAGAGTGGATAAATCATGATACATTCACACACTAGAATATTCTGGCAATATGAAGGTATGTAGCTATACCTGAAAACATGGATGAATTTTACAAATATAAATGGAGGAAAAACTCAAAAAGATCATGCATAGTCTGATACTATTTTTATATGTCTCAACATATCTTTAGCAATACACATTTATTCATTACACTGTGAGAAAAATATATTTGTTTGTTTAAAAATCAAGAGAATTATAGATACAAATTTCAGAATAGTGGGAAAGCTGGAAAATGCTAGGAATAAGATGCTCAGAGAGATCTCCAAGTGTCTGTAATAAACCAGTTCTTAAGTTGGATGGTGGTTTGCTGGAGCATCTTTTAAAATTGTGCTTTAGAGTTTACTGGTATATGACATATCATCTTTTGTGTATATCAAATAATTTCAAATTTAAAAGACAGAAATGCCATCTGCAAAAATGAACTGTGCTGAAAGCAATTCATATTTCAAAACAATAAACTAAGCAATGAAGGAAAGTAACTCTTGCTAAAAATATGAGGAAGTTAATTTATGCTAATAAAGTTGGTTATGGAATATAATTACTTGAGCAAGGATGACAAAAATATGCCTGTACACCGTGTATCAAATGCCAAGGGGGAGATGACCAGGATATTTACAGATCAGAACAAATTTGTTTATGAAGAATTGGTTTTTTTTTTCTATTTTGCAGATTTTCTTTTTTAAAAGCAAAATTGATGTGACTTGCTCAGTGTTAACTGTTTGGCAGGCGGATGATCTGTGGCCATCCACAATGAGATCACCTCCCTGCCCTGTTAGTCCCAAGCCTCTAGAGGTCAGGGCTTCTGAGGCCCAGAAGCTTAGGGCCACACCTGCTGAAGGTCAGTGATGTCACAGTCACTCTTCCTTCCTTCGGCAGCACTGACAACAGTTTACTGTAAGCAGTTTCTAGAACTCAGATGTTCTAGAAGGAAGGAAACATCGTCTGAGCGCACAGACTATGACTATGTTCTCAGAATATGTTTTCTTCTAGAACATCTAAGTTGCAATTCTTAAAATCAACATAGTATGAGAGACAGTGTTAGGAGGAAGCGATTGAGCTCAAAGCCACACTAGGCGTGATGTGCCTTGTTTATCTGTTTGAACAGGAATAAAACAAAAAGAGGCCTCTCGTGTTTTTATATGAGCTGGGGCTATCTGAGCGGCCAGGGAAGAGAAGATAGTTTGATTTAGATTTGGCACAGGTTTAGGGGAAGAAACGTCTTTGTAGCTGGTCCTAAATATTATGGTAACTTAGACTGAGTCACTTTCCAAGGGAGAAGTTGCCACATGTTATAACAGAAGCCACTGGGCTTGGCAAGAAAAGAAATGAAAGAAGTACAACGAAAGCAACCCCACTTCTCCATCGTGGAGGGGACGTGCTAGGCCGGGTGACTGCATGTAACCGCCTTCCTTTCCTATGGCTGATCAAATCCAGCACTGCCCTTTCAAATCAGTCTTCACCACATTCCGCAGAATACAAAACACACAAGTTAATTTTAATTTTCAGTGAATTCTTCAGGAGAAATGTTTCTTCCTCCATACTAAAAAAAGAATAAAAAATACAGAATAGAGATTCAGAAGGAGGAGTGGCAGCAAAAATTCTCACGGAAGGTTGAGAGAGCATGCCTTTTTCAAATGTATTTATTTTTTCCTTATTATGATTATGATGATTATTAATTATTATTATGCTTTAAGTTCTGGGGTACACGTGCAGAGCATACACAGGTCTCTTATAGGTGCACACGTGCCATGGTGGTTTGCTGCATCCATCACCCTGTTATCTACATTAGGTATTTCTCCTAATGCTATCCCTCCCCTAGCCCCCCACCCTGTTATCCCACCCCTAGCCCCCAACCCCTACAGGTCCCAGTGTGTGATGTTCCCCTCCCTGTGTCCGTGTGTTCTCACTGTTCGACACCCAGTTATGAATAAGAACATGCGGTGTTTGGTTTTCTGTTCTTGTGTCAGTTTGCTGAGAAAGATGGTTTCCAGCTTTATCCATATCCCTGCAAAGGACATGAACTCATCCTTTTTTATGGCTGCATAGTATTCCATGGTATATATAGTTCTAAGAAGGGAGGACTATCTTCTGTTTTGATTCATGCTCCACCAATCCCCACTTAAATTTTTAAAAATTACATTTTTGCCTATGTCTATCTTGCTATTTTGACTGGTCATTCCCAAACATCAACTGCCCTACTCTGAAGTTTCTCAAAGCCAAGCAAAGGTGACAGTCTAGTACAAAGGCAGCAGCCAATGACTCTTCGCTGAGTGAATGTACCTTCTTCCATGGCCTTGGTCTGGATATAGATTCTAAGGCTTCTTACACTGACAACAATGGACTTTCTAGCTATCCAGGTAATTTTCGGTGAAAGAAAATGATAAAAGAGGGCATAAACCTTGGCTCACAAAATAAATAGAGACTCAGACTCATCTACTTCATGAAACATACAAGCCCAGAGGCTAGTCTTCTAGACCATGCCATCTGTTTTGTGAGGAAAAAAAAATTCACATTATTTACTTTAGCTCTGCCAGAAATCATCATCATCTACTTGCACAACTAAAGACAAGACAGATGGAGGCTACACACTGAGTACTGCCTAATTTTGATTTATGTTTTTTTGGTCAAACCTCTTATAATTTAGTATTTCTAAGAGGAAAAATAAGCTTAAAGAATATAATGGCACCGAATTATTGGTTTCCAGTTATGAGAAACAAAGGAAATTAACCTCAAGGGGAAAAAAATGCTACAAATATAAATAATATAGTTTCAGTTTACAAAGCAGTCTTCCATGTATTGTCATTTCTTTCTTTTTTTAAAGAAGATATGTTTACAAAATAGGTGACAAACTAAGGTAGGTGTGTGTGTCATGAGCGGCAGTGCCTGTAATCTCAGCACTATGGGAGGCTGAGGCAGGCAGATCACTTGAGGTTAGGAGTTCGAGACCAGCCAACATGGTGAAACCCCATCTCTACTAAAAATACAAAGAATAGCCAGGCATGGTAGTGTGCACCTGTAGTCTTAGGTACCCGGGAGGCTGAGGCAGAATCGCTTGAACTGGGGAGGCAGAGGCTGCAGTGAGCCGAGACTGTGCCACTGTACTCCAGCCTGGGTGACAGAATGAGACTCCATCGCTAGCTAAAATGTCCTGGAATCACTGCTTGATGGCTAAACCCACATGAGTCCATGATGCACTCACAGGTCTGTGCTCTTTGGCCCTGGCCCTATAGCAATTTGGAAGTAATCACAGAGAACAGAGTGAGTCTGTTAGTCGCTCAATATACAGCCGGGCGCAGCATAACATTTCCATCAATGGCATACCACATCCATGATGGTGGTCTCCTAAGATTACAATGAAACTGAAAAATTCCTATTACCTAGTGACACTGTAGCCATTGTAACACACTGCAAGACTCCACTTTTTCTATGTTTAGGTATGTTTAGATACACAAGCACTTACCATTGTGTTACAATGTTTTCAGTACAGTTGTATGCTGTACAGGTTTGTGGCTTAGGAGCAACAGGGCCATATCTTATTGCCTCGGTATGTAGTAGGCTATACCATCTAGGTTCATGTATATGTACTCTATGATGTTCACACAATGAAAAAACTGCCTATCCCCATTGTTAAGTGATGCATGATGTATATGCATTAAGCATCTACTATGTGTCAGGTACTGTACTTGGCAAGAATTGAAGCATGGTGGTGAATCAATGAAAAAAGTCCCTGCCCTCATGGAGTTCATAGTCTATGGGGAAGAATAGTGAGCTCCAGGGCAATACCCAGTATAGACACAGCCAGTGACCAAGAGCACTGGCTTGGAGTCATTCAGACGAGGTTTAATCCTTGATTCTGCTACTTACTTTGGAAATGTGACTTGACTGCTTAATCACTGGTTACTTTATATGTAAAATGGGATGGTAATGGAAGCCTTTCTGGACTGCTGAGAAGACTCCATGAGACAATGTTTATAAAGCACTTAAAACAGCATCCAGCACACAACAGGCCTAATATGGCAGTTATGATAACTGTTCTCTCAAAGAACCAAGGGACACACACAAAGAGTTTTGCTATTTTCTCCCTCAGAACACATCCCCAAATGCTGAACCAGGAGCCAACTCTCATCACGACTTTATCACACACCTGTAAGACCCTGGACAAATCAGACACTCAACAGTGTCACTAGGCTAGGCAGGAAAGTCTAGTTGCTAAAAATACACCCCAGCAGGAGGTCTACAATGTTGCTATAATGGGAATGTTTTCTGCTTTTCAAGGAGGTAAGAAGCATTATTGGATGGCTTCTTGAAAAATAACTTATAAGCATTTTCTCTTTTAACAGAAGCCCTACCAAGAGCTCACTACCATCATAAATATCTGGACGACGACTCCAAAGGGAGAGAGATGAAAAGCTGTGCTCAGGGCATCCTAAGCTGAGAAGCGGTGGAGTGGCAAATAGCAAGACCTCTGCAGCCAGGCTGCCTGGGTCCTTCAGCCCAGCTCTATCGCTCACTGGACTCATTGCTTTAAATCTGTAAAACGGGATATGATTCCCTAACTCATTAGGTAGTTGTAAGGATTAAAATCACTAATACCTGTAAGGCAACTAACACAGTACCTGACATACTGGTAACATTCCATAAACATTACCAATAATTACGCATGGTAAACTCAATAACTTTATTACCTTGCTAAAAAAACATGAGGGCCAAATAGTAAGAAAGCAACTGAATGACATCAGAGGTTTGAAACCTGAGTCTTCTCCTTGGCTCTCCCATCCGCTTTCTGCATGACTATGGGTGCATCACATCCCTTCTACAATTCACTATTCTCGCCTACACAAAAAGCAATACACATATACACTGAGAACACCTAGAGAGGCCTGATGTTCTGCTAACACCAATGGGAATCAAACAATTTACATTTCTCTATCTTCCTATTCGCATTAGTCAGGGTTCTCCAGAGAAACAGAACCAACAGGGTGTGTCTGTGTGTGTGTGTGTGTGTGTGTGTGTGTGTGAGAATGAGAGAGAGAGACAGAGACCAGGGCGGGGGGCGGGGGGCAGGGTTCGGAGGGTTGTTAGATACTGATATTTACATTAAGTAACTCTCTCAAGAAATTACGGGGACTGACAAATC
>CAUYLG010054454.1:0-44765 GCA_963573385.1 Cacajao melanocephalus
AATTCATCTGAAATTGCGGCGTCCACTCGCTCTCTGTGCTTTCACTGGGAGCTAAAATCCTGAGCTGTTGTTAATCGGCCATCTTGGGTCTCTCCGCCCGGTGATGAAGTTTTTTCTGGTTCTTAGTTTTCCTTTGGCAGATGCCCCTTCCCCGCACAGCTGGACCTTCCTGGTTCAGCTGTGCTTACTGTGAAACTCTCAGTCCTCAGCGCTTCCAATTGCTGTTCTTGTGGAGATGGGACCAGCCGAGCCGGACTCAAAGGGCACCCCGTCCCGTATACTCTGCGCCGAGAAGCGCAGTGCCGGGGCACCGGCAAAATATCCGCAATGGCCAAAAAAGTCGTGCTGGCAACCCATGTGGCTCCTCCGCTGGGAATCTCCCAGTCTGTGGGCAACAAAAATTCATCTGAAAGTGCGGCGTCCACCTGCTCTCTGCGCTTTCACTGGGAGCTACAATACTGAGCTGTTGTTAATTGGCCATCTTGGATCTCTCTCGAGCTGGTCTTTTAAAAGTGTGTGGTCCGGGTGCAGTGGCTCACACCTGTAATCCCAGCACTTTGGGAGGCTGAGGCAGGAGGATCATGAGGTCAAGAGATGGAGACCATCCTGGCCAACATGGTGAAACCCCATCTCTACTAAAAATGCAAAAATTAGCTAGGTATGGTGGTGTGTACCTGTAGTCCCAGCTACTCAGGAGGCTGAGGAAGGAGAATCACTTGAACCTGGGAGGCGGAGGTTGCAGTGAGCCAAGATCGCGCTACTGCACTCCAGCCTGATGATAGAGTGAGACTCCGTCTCATAAAAAAAAAAAAAAAGTGTGTGGCACTTCTCCCAATAACTCTCTCTCCGATCCCCGCCTCTCTCCCCTTCTTTCTTGCTTGCTCCTGCTTCTGCCATGCTACGTCCCTGCTCACACTTTGCCTTCCGCCATGATTGTCAGTTTCCTGGGTCTTTCCTACCAGCTGAGCAGATGCTTCCTGTACAGCCTGCAGAACCGTGAGCCAATGAAACCTCTTTCCTTTATAAAATACCCGAACTCAGGTATTTCTTTATAGCAATCCAAGAATGGCCTAATACACTAAATAAAGTAAAATTTCTATTAGCATTATTTAATTCTGTAGTGTTAAGTCAAAGGTAGTACTAGGAGGAGGTGTTGCTACCTGTTCACTGAATCAGATCCCTCAAGGCAGATCTGAGTGTCAACATGACTACCTTAAAACAATGATAAACTAGAATGACAATTTGTTAATTTAGACGAGCAATCAATTTTGTATGGGCACTGTAATACATCAATACAGTCGGCCTAGTTAAGTTTACAGGCGTCTAAGCCAAATAGACCTGAGTTCAAATCCAAGTCTTTGCAATTAATTACTGGGTGACACTAGCTACATTTTGACCCCAACGTTTAAGCCTTGGTTATCTCTCCTGAAGAAAAATCCATAAGAATACTACCTTATTGAGGTGTTTGCATTAAATAAGATACTACATATAAACCATTTGGAACATTGCCTGACATATGGTAACAGTCCAATAAGTGCTAGCCATTATTATTTTATGTTGCAGATAAAGCTCAAAAAAAGGTGGGAAAATGTGCCCAAGGTCCCAGATATAGAACATAGATACAAATTCAAGAGGCCTGTGCATAGATGAACAGACAAGAGAAAGTAAGAAGAGCTACATAAATGGAAAGAGACACAAATGTCTTCTCATTTCTGCAATATTTATAATCAATTCTAATCCATAATAGGGGAGGAAACAGAAGTCTCTCCTTTCTCATCCAAAGCTGCCCAATGAAAAGCTGCCATGATTAGCTGTGCCCTGCACAACAGTTGAGGGTGTCATTCATGCAGACACCAGTCCAGACTTGCAGAGCCACCATTATCCACTGGGACTTAGATAGCACTGGGAGTGAAGAGTTAAACTGCAGAAGCTGTAATTTTAGGAGTGCAAGGAGACTTCATCAAAACTTTCTTTGATTTGCAGATACACAGAGAATAGTCCTTAACAGAGCTACCACCTCTTTCTTCAAGGCGAAACAGTTCTCCCTTTGGAAAGGACAAAGTGCCTTTATAAATATCCCCATAATACCAGTTGTTACTTTGGCAGTGCTTAGTCACAACAGGATCCGCTGTTAAAAGTTTAAAATAGCTCCTGGGCCAAAAGCCTGCAGGAGGATTCTGAGGCATAAAAGATATGCTGTGACTGGTGAATCTAGAATTTTAGGGGAATTCTCTAGGAAACAACAGCATGCCAGTCATCAATATCCCCAGCCTTCCAAGATCGGTGAGCTATGCACTTGTGAGCTTTTGTTATGGCTGAGGCTCCCTCTCTTCTAGTATTTCTTGTGTGTCCCATAGCTCCCCACACTGTGAGGCCTCTGAGAGCCTGGAAGGACTATGCCTTTCACTTCTGTCTTTCCAGTGCCTGACCCAGAGCTGAGCATCAGTGCCCAAATGAATGAATGCATTTATATCTTCTTGAGGAGGTCTCTCTGATAATTCATAAATCCCATATTTGTACAAAATCCAGTTAAGAAGTTTGCTTTTGTTAACAAGGAATCAGAGTAACTTGCCTATCCTAAGGCTAATGCTACCAAGCTTTCCCCACACCACAGTGAGCAAAAGAATCTCTGGGATGTCATGATATTGGGTTCATCCCACTTCAGTTCAAAGAGGTGTGTTCGATTTCACATTTGGAATCAGACATGAAGTGGACTGTGTCCAGAAGCTTTCTCAGGGCTACACTCAGTGAAGTTCACTCTTGAGAAACCATCACCGTAGCTGTGTTCTTTACACTAAGCCTCTTCAAGGAGGGCAACGTGTGAACCCTACGTTTATCTCTCTTGCTTTCTAAAGTCTGTTATGATACAGGCAGAACAAATATATCTCCTCACTGGGTTCTGTAGCCTTTTCCCCATTCTTTGGGCCTACTGCTGTTTTTTTAAAGTAATAATTACATACTTAATAGTGTACTAATCAAAAACAAAATGTTAATATATGTAATAATTAGTGATTATATAAATACATCCAATATCGTGATAGATGTAATCATGAGTGATTATACAATATTTAATATGTATAATAATTAGTGATTATAATAATGACAACCTGTATTTTTAGGACAGATACTTCTATAATACACATACACACTGTAGGATATATATACATACACCTGTGTGTGTGTATATATATATATATTTAAAAGCATGCTGCTGGAATACATATACATGTGTTTATATGTATAATCTCCATTAATCCTTACAATATCTTTACAGTTAGTTCTATTATGTCGATTCAATTCAATTCAATTGATGGTGAATCTGAGGCTCAGTAATTCCCAATGTCACGTCACTAAGAAATGGCAGCATGTGAAATGGATCTGAAAGATGTGTCTACAGTCCAAGCCCCTACTCTCTACGCTATGCTTCACTAGCAAAGCCACAAAGCTGCCTCCATCCTGTTAGGTTAATGGCATATCTTTTTAAATTTATGCATTCCCCTCCCAACCTTTCAGCCTCCCAAATAATAAGTAACCAAATAATAAGATTGTCTCCCAGGGTGAGATTTCATCTGAGCGATTAAGTGTGCACACCTAGGGCTTTGATTTAATTCTCTTGGACTAAGCTGATTAAGTGCTGAGCAGTTTAGACTCTTTTATAATTTTATTAGATGAGATCATTAGATTTCAGAGATGAAATGAATGGAAGCCTGACCGGAGACTAAAATAGCCAAATCCAGCTGCATCAAAGGTTCCTGGGGGCTAGCTTTCAGGATTCAAACACTCAATAGTACATACAAATCATGACTCTCTGAACAATAGGGATAAAATTTCAATATTAAGATAACTTTTATGATGCCAGGAAATACAGTGACATGCTTTTCTCTTGAAGCAGCATGCTTTTGCTTTAATGAAACCATAGATTATCGATTCTCAGACTCAAGGAATCTTGTCCTAATGGATATGGTCTCGCGTTATATTACTACTCCAGCCATTAACTTGTGCAACTAAAAGCAAGTGACTTCACCTCCCTGGGTTTTATCTCCCTCGAACCTTTCTCGCAGAATTTAGACAAATGAGGACATTCAATGAAGAAGACATTTGTGTTCACGTGTAAAAGAGACAATAAAAATGGAACATGTCACTGCATGTGCTTCTGCTGCTTTCCAGGGGTCAGGATTGCCTGAGCAGAACCACTGTAGTAATATCTCCGCAGAAACAAAAATATCCCTGATTCTGTGTATCATAGCTGATTCTATCCTAGGACAAATTATTCTTTTCTGTCTTTATACCAATTCCTAACTTACTCACTACAAATGTCAACATTGCCCATATGAAGATGTCGCCCAACCCTCTGTTGGCCATAATTTCTCATTCTCTGTTGAGTTTTATATTCTAGTTGTCCGTGGGATATCTCTGCTTGGATATGAAAAGTTAGCACTTTTTTACCACCTTCTCCCAGTTTCTTTATCTGGCAATGGCACCAGGTACGACAGGCACAGTAATTCATTTTTCTCATGTCTCATGTCAGATCGATCACCATGTCCAGCTCATTTTCTTTCCCATTTGATGTCTTCCTTTTTATGTCTATAGTCCCATTCTTGATCCAGGACTCGTTACCTTAGCTCTAATTTTTTTTTGGCAATTGCCTTCCATCTTGTCCTCTGATCTCTTTCTACTATTTCTCTGATCTCTCCCTGCTATTATTCTATACCAATGTGGCTAGCTCAATGAGATGGAAGTTTCCGCTTGTCTGTCATATAAACTGGTTTCTGTAGTGGTCCTGATCTTCTATCTCTTCTTTCTATACCATCAGCCTCGAAAGTGTCTTTTCCACCTTACACCTCTAACGTGGGCCCTGCACTCCAGCCAAGCTCATTTGCACTTTTGCTCCAATACACTGTTGACGTGTTTCTATTAATGTCATTCCAAAAGAATTAACCGAATGTAAGAATGGATAGACATACGGATGGATGGATGGACAGATGGATGAATGAATGCATACATGCATGCATGTGCCCACACCTCACGTTTCCTCTGTTAACTCTATCCCTCAACACCACAATAAAAGAGAAATATATTCCTAGAGTCTTTGGAAATTGATCTCCTTCACAGCTTGCCACTACTGTGGATTGTTCTTCCCTTGGTTCATGTTACAGACATGTGATCTGCAGTCTCCTATGTGTTTGTGTGTTCTCCTTCCTTGTGACAGAGATTGCTAGCTGTTTACCAAACCTGATTCCTCTCCTTGTGTGTGACTGGGTGAGTAACTGGACTACATTTCCCAAACTGCTTTGCAGTTTTAGAGGTGTGACTAACGGACTACAAAATGTAAGTGGAAGTGATGTGGGTCACTTCCAAGTAGTGGAGGCTTAATACTAGGCTAGACCTTTTCCGTGCTTGCTTATCTGTGTCCCTCCTGGTGGGAAAGGCAAAAAGCAAAGTGACCTTGGAAGTCAGGTGTTGATGATGGCAGAGTTGCCATCAGCCTGAGACCCTAAACACAGTCATATACTGCATAATGACATTTTGATCAACCATAGACCACATATACAACTGTAGTCCCATCAGAATATAATGGAGCTAAAAAAATTCCTATTGCCTAGTGATGTTGTAGCCATTGTAAAGTCATAATGCAATGCATTACTCACTTGTTTGTGATGATGCTGGTATACACCTACTGCACGGCCAGTTGTATAAAAGCATAATACATGCAGTTGCGTATAGTACCTAATACTTGATAATGATAATAAATGACTATGTTCCTGGCTTATGTGTTTACTATACATTTTATCATTATTTTTAGAGTATACTCCTACTTATTAAAAAAAGTAAGTTAACTATAAAACAGCCTCAGGCAGTTCCTTCAGGAAGTGTTCCAGAAGAAGGCATTGTTGTCATAGGGAATGACAGTTCTGTGTATTATTGCCCTGAATACCTTCCATTGGATAAGACGCAGAGGTGGAAGATAGTGATATTGATGATCCTAGCCCTGTATAGGCCTAGGTTAATGTGTTTGTGTCTTAGTTTTTTAATAAAACATTTACAAAGTAAAAAGCAGAGACAAAATTTTTAAAATGGAAAAGAACGTGTAGGATAAAGATACAAAGAATGAAAATGTTGTACAGTTGCACGATGTGTCTGTTTTAAGTTAAGCGTTATTACAAAGGGCCAAAGGGTTCTGAAAATTTAAAAAATTAAAAAGTTAAAAAGTTAAAGTAAACTAAGACTAATTTACTATTAGAGAAAATATATACTTTTATAAATTCCACGTAGCCTAAGTGTACAGTGTTTACAGTTCACAGTAGTGGACAGTAATGTCCTAGGCCTGCAGAGTCACTCACCATGCACTCACTGGTTCACTCAGAGCAACTTCCAGTCCTGCAAACTCCATTCATGGTAAGTGCCCTCTACAGGTGTGCCATTTTTTATCTTTTAATAAAGTGTCTTTACTGTACCTTTCCCATGTTTAGATGTGCTTAGATATATAAATATTTACCATTGTGTTACAATTGCCTACAATATTCAGGATAGTAACATGCCATACAGGTTTGTAGCCTAGGAGCAATATGCTAGACCAGATAACCAAGGTATGTAATAGGCTCTATCATCTAAGTTTTTATAAGAACACTTGATCATGTTCTCACAAGAAAGAAATCACCTAAGGAGGCATTTCTCAGAATGTTTATCTGGTGCTGAGCAACACATGACTATAATGAGGAGAGTCAACCATTGACTTGGAATATTTCCTTGGATGTGAAAGATAAATATATTTCTATAGTCCTGGACCCACAGATTTTTTCTGGATCTTGTTACAGCAGCTCAGCCCTCCCTAATTTGCTCCTCCACTGGATCGCCAGTGACCTGATTAGCTGCAGCTGTGTGACTGGTCAGACCCACACCTGGATGTGAACTTGAGCTGCAGAAGTGCCTCGAGTAAGACCAACTAACCCAGTGAAAGGTGAGAAGGAAGGTGGGCTCAGCTGAGCTTTGCAATTGATCCTCAATATAAATGCAGGTTGAATCATGGATAAGGAGGAAAACGTTTTAGGAAAATTAATGTGAAGTCAGTGCGGGAGACTAGTGAGGCAGAAGGTAAGAGAGTGGATTAAAATAACACCAGGATCATTCTCACTAGGTGTGGTTCTACGCTAAGTCTCTGAGGGACACTGGGATCCGCTCTAGAAGAGCTTAGATTTTTCTTTCAATCTTACCTGGTAAACCTTTAAGACTCTTCTTTCTGTAGATTCCTGGGTTACTTCCTTGACCATGCTGTCTTTCAGAGAAAGTAGAGGGTTGGGCTGAAGAGCCTTCTGAATCCCTACAACAACTCTCCTCTGTTCTTTCTGGGCCTAAGCTGGGGCTGGAGTCCTGACAGCTGGGCTTTTTGCTAAGGCCTAAACCCCATCCCCATTGCCAAGGGCAGCTCTGGCCAGGGTAAGTTGCAGATGGCTGAAGAAACTCTATCCTGGATCTCTGGATTAGGCTCTTTTCCAGGGGGTTAAGTGTATGGGAAGCTCTTGGGCTGATAGAGGTTGGGTGTATTGGAGAAGCACTGAGGGTGCCAGTACAGAGGAAAGAGTAAGGGAAGGTAGGGTGGGTCACTAGGGCACTGAGGAGCTGAAATTTGCAAACTTCAGGTTCATTCATTAGTTCATTCACTCACTGCATAAGCAACTGTATTAACATATAGTAATTTTCAGGCACTATGCCTGTAGAACTTTGATGCTATGAAAGAGTCTAAAAAAGCCATGTACCCAGTTTTTTTTGTAAAATCAGATGGAAACTAATAGCAGGGGGTGTGGCCACATCTGATCTCCATAACTGTTGAAAGAACTTTCAAAAAGATCTTTCCCTGTTGAAGTTGTTAGAATTTTATACAGATGTTTGGATACCCACTCTGAGGTCTTCATCTTGGAAAGTCCATGGCTTGAAAGGAAATACAGGGGGAGAAGGAAGTACCATGGGTAAATAGTCATTATCTATGGGGAAGCAACATCCTCAAACCAGGATGTCCAGGTGCGAGGATCATCACAGGAGCCTCTAATGTGGCAGCTGGCAGGACGGCAGATCAGAGAGCTAAGAACTGCTTTTGAATGAAGAGATCCCTTACTGCAGTAACTTGATCAGCATCACAAAATCTAGGCAGGACTGATGCACAGCATCATTTCCCAGACATAAGGCCAGAGTGGCCCAATTTCCTCAGGCCAAAGCTGGGATTCTAGTTTTAATGACAAAGCTTGGACCCTTAGATGCAGGATCTAGAGATACATTTTCTCTGAAAGTTAAGGAAAAGAATGAAGAGGAATAATCACACATAACTAGAGGCAGCATAAAAGGATGTATGGCCCCCCACATCTGTCACTGGGTCTCAAGCACAGCCTTCCTTGCCAGTAACGTCCCTTCAAAATCAAGTCATCAGCTCTGTAACCAGCTTATACCAGGCCAGAACCTCATGGCCCCCAGTGATCATCTAGAAGCTGTCTCCACCATGAAGAGTCATATCGGCTCCTCAAATCTGCAGGACCCAGATCAATGTGTTTTTTTCACATCTAGGAAAACATGCTCTTGGGAAATAAACCACTAGAAATTCAATCACTCTGGGTAAATGATGTTGATGATATGATTATGGTATGGTAAGGTATGGGATTAGTTCTGAGACGTTTGCACTTCAACCAGTCATAAGAAGTCTTTATCCCGAAAACAGATCAACTAAGTTGGAGAAACAACAGATCAAGGTGCAAGTCTAATGGATAAGCTTTTCCACATTTTTCCACATTTTCCCCACAGCAGATGGGAATATGGGTATGGAGGGGTTGAGGGTGTGGGTTTCTGGGATAAGATGCTTGAGAGCAATAACGAAGTAACAGTTAAGGACAAGGGCCTGTCCCTGCTTTCACAAGTAACCAGCTGTGAGGCAGTGGGCAAGCCAACTACCCATTGTGTGACATAGCTACCTTTGGGTAAAATCAGAATAACAAAGATTTCTACCCTTACATGGGAATGATGAGGATCAAATGAGGTGACAGACGTGGACAACTTTACTAAATACATACATGACATAATATTTCGTGCTAATGTGGTCAACAATGGGATTGCGTAAGGAGGGTGAATTTGGTAAACAGAGATGTAGAAAGCAACAGAGTCCCATACGATCATTCTTAGCATTGACCCTCCAAGTAGCAGAAGTGACTCCTCCCACCAAGGAAAGCAACACACACACACACACACACACACACACACACACACACACACACTGTTACACAGTCTGTGAGTCTGTGGATATAGGACAGGGAATTCAGCTTGGAGAAAGAATTGCCACGCTAAGGCACAGACCAAAGCTAATCCATGGTAAATGGGTAACATGGTCAGGTAGAAATTTATAGAATTTACACTGAAGATTTTGTTATGCCTTCCACAGAAAGAACAAATGAAAATTTCCTACTTAAACTTTAGGAAGCAGAAATGAGAAGCAATCTCCAAGTAATAGCAAGTGCCCTAAAACAACTCCAAAACAGACATCCTGGCAGAAGTGTGATGGAGACCAGGATTATGAAGCAAAATGGTTCTGTGGCCTAAAATAAGGTGCAATTAAGGAAGGGGTCCCTCACAAGTTTTGCCAGCTGACTGTTGAGGAGAAAGATGGCCATTTCTGTGCCATCCAGGGTATAAGATGTGCAGCATTCACAGCCTGCATTGCAGCCAGAACCAGGGCCAGAGCATCAACAGCCAGAACCCCGGGCATGAGGTGGACCCAAAAGGAGGGGGCATCAGAAATGCCCCCATGGTAGCTGTTATTAGTCCATTTCCACCCAAGACTGGGTGATTTATAAAGAAAGAGAGGTTTAATGGACTCACAGTTCCACATAGGTAGGGAGGCCTCACAACCATAGTGGAAGGCACCTCTTCACAGGGCGGCAGTAGAGAGAACGAGAGCCAAGTGAAAGGGAAAACCTCTTGTAACACCATCAGATCTCGTGAGACTTACTCACTACCATGAGAACAATATGGGGGAAACTGCTCCCATGATTCAATTCTCTCCCACGGGGTCCCTCCCACAACAGGTGGGAATTATGGGAGCTACAATTCAAGATGAGATTTGGGTGGGGATACAGAGCCAAACCATATCAGTAGCTTAGAGGACAGCTTTCCTTCAGGAGCACCTAGCGCCAGCTGAGGTTCCAGTTATTTTACTAGGAGAGACTCACCCACACACGACATGAACCTCCCCCGTCCTCAGTGCACCCAGGCTGGTGTGGCCACAGGAAACAAAGCTATTTGTGCATCATAAGGGTACAGTTCTCCAGAATGTGCTTAAGAAAGTAAAGCACGAGTGAGGCCAACTTGCTTTCCCCTGCCTGCTTGAACCCTCCCTCCAAGCGCTTCCAACTTTAAAAGCAACTGGAACCCAAAAAGCTCGCTGGTAGTTAAAAATTCAGACAGAGTTCGACATGGATTACTTTTGTTCCTTGGAATCTGTGTGGCCAGCTTTCCTTTAGTCCTAGACACTTAGCAAGGGACAAGGGACCACAGAAATTACAAAGGCACGCTTCTAGAGAGCAATCTGTGGTGAGCTGTAATATGTTCACTTAAGAATTAGCCTTAAATCAACAGATTTAATATTAATTAAAAATTTATAACCTACTCTTTGCATAGAAATGACATAATTATGTCTCTGATTCAACTTAAAGTGTCCACTGCAGAATGTGAAAAGTGTTAATTAGTAGTGAAATGCAGTTAAGAAAAAAAATTCTTTTAATTATGTAATAAGGCTCATTACAATGGGTAATCAACAAAGCTGCCAAATTAGTCCTCTGGTGGCATTTTTCTATATATAGCAAACAAACTTTTGTTTGTAGAAAATGTGTGTGTGTGTGTGTGTGTGTGTGTGTGTGTTTGTATGTGAATAGACAGATTTTAAATTGCGGTGGAGACAGAAGCAACAGTAAGTCGCAGAAACAGAAATGACCTTGTAATCTCTCAATTCTGTCAGACAGTAAAGATGACGCAGATAAAGGAAGAAAGAGTCTGAAGTATTCCTCCGCTAGTTGAGCAAATGCTCAAAACATCCACTGAGTTTCATCCGATCTGGTGTGATCTTTCAGAGACCTGAGCTGTTTCTAATAGTGGTAAGAATTTAGGCAGCAGGAGCTTTAATGGATATTAACACAGCACCAACAGAATATAGAACATCAAAGAAATAGAATGTGATACCTGGTTTTTATTGATAAGACCTCAAAAACTGAGTCTCCATCCATCCCATTTGTGTAGACACCAGCGCCAAGGACTCATCAAACACCTATTTGTAGGCTGGGCACAGTGACTCACTCCTGTAATCCCACCACTTTGAGAGGCCAAGGCAGGTGGATCACATAAGGTCAGGAGTTCAAGACCATCCTGGCCAACATAGTGAAACCCCATTTCTACTAAAAATACAAAACTTAGCAGGGCGTAGTTGTGCGTGCCTGTAGTCCCAGCTACTCGGGAGGCTGAGGTGGGAGTAGTCACTTGAACCCGGGAGGCAGAGGTTACAATAAGCTGAGATTGTGCCACTGCACTCCATCCTGGGCGACAGAGGGAGACTCCATCTCAAAAAAAAAAAAATGTGAACAAAGATGCAACCCATTCATCAGTGGTTCACCATCCACTCATTCATTAATTTAACCCAGTGCCTGGCACACACAGAGGACAAAGCTTTGCTTCCAAGAAGCTGTGGAAAGCAATTTGAGGAGCAAATTTGGGCTTTGAAAATCAGACCATCCTGGATTTCCACACATCATAGCCTCATCCTCACTACACAAAGCCACATGAGCTTAGGCAAATAACTGTTGAGGTTCAATGTCCCCATCTACATGGGGTTACTTTATCTACTTGGTGGGGTTCTATAAAGGTTCCTGTGAGATAATAAATGTAAAGGATTTAGCCCCTGCATGGCAAAAGGCAGTGCACAATGACTGCCTCTGCCCCAGCCTCACCTCGTGGCTGGTGCTGGTTTGTCGGCCTTAGCTGAGTTTAACACACAGTATGTTATAAAGACAGTGAATTTTAAGAAACTCTCTATGAACTTTAAATTAACTAATGTTGGTATTAAGTGCTGTGCTGAGTACACGGAATATATGGGAAAGGTCTAGTTCCTTATGCCAGGAGTGTCAAACTTACTCTTGTCCTAGGCCCTGCACACAGACTTTCTGCCCCTCTTACTGGTCCTTATCCCACCCTTTCTTTGCTTCTATTACATTCTGGCCTGTCATCAGTTCTCCAGCTCTGAATGCTCATCTCTAGCCACATTCATTCCTCCTCCCTGCCAACTCCCAGGTCCTGACTTTCGCTGTCCTCTGAAATCTCTGCTTAGCCTGCTGAGATCAGAGCCACAAAGCCCTCTGCAGGGGTTCAGGGCAAACTGTCCTAACCTTAATAAACAAGGTAGAAATTCATTTCCTCCATCACTTCATCGTGGTCCTGCTGTCAGGAAGCAGGACAATATAGCTCTGCAGGCCCTGGGGCTCCAGCCTGAAAAAGGAAGTACAACCCTTTGGCCAGCAACAGTTCGGCCGCCTCTGATGGTCCTCTATAAGCTTGCTTCCACCAAATCAGTGCCGGGTTGGCCCTGAAAAGTTACAAAGTTTTCAGGCCCACCTCTAGATGAGTGCAGAGCTACTGCAACTGAGTGAGGATGATCAAGGAGATCTTGGGCACCTTTCTATATTCAGTGACTCAGACAGCCTGGCTCACAGAGGATGTTGAAAACACATGGAATGCACAAATGCATGAATCTGCTAGGCAGGCCACCCCGTGCACACAAGCCAGCCCAAAGCAGGGAACAACCGAGAGCTTAATCACCCAGTTGAAGCAGACTTGCTGAGACCCACTTTGCAAGGAGGCTGCCAACTGTCAGATTTCACGGCTCCAGCAAAGGCACTGATCCATCTTGGAGCCTATGAGTTCATTCTGACAAATGCCTGGAACCTAAACTGGAATGAAGCTGCCATAGTGGACGTGTTCCAGGATGGATCAGGGATCTATCCAAGATGAGCCTGCCCAGGCGGTAATGCACGGGCTCGGTTCTAAAGGAAGCAGCCAATGCCGCTGAGATCGCCTTCCCATGCTCTCCTGCTGCCAGGATACGCCTTGTTTAGAAAGGAGGGCCAGAGCCTATGCATGAAAGCCAGGAGCTCAGCACCAGCCAGGGCAAGGGCAGAAAGACTCCAATATGTCTTGTTCAGCCTCAGCCACTTCTGCTTGCCCTCCTTACTCAGATATTGCTTTTACAAAAGGATTTAATAAACATTAAAGGATAGCTAGAGATAGATGATAGGTAGGTAGGTAGGTAGGTAGGTAGGTAGGTAGATAGATAGATAGATAGATAGATAGACAGACAGACAGACAGACAGACTGATAGATAGATAGATAGATAGATAGATAGATAGATAGATAGATAGATAGTTAGATAGATAAACATGGATAGACAGACACAGAAGCAGGGAGGGTTAAGGCATGGCACTTTCCCAGAGGTATGATCGTTTACAAAGTGAATGCAAACCTTTAAAAAGTAAAATTCTCTGTGTGGGGATTCATGGGACAGCCCAAATTTGCCAGCTAAGTGGTAGAGCCAGCCCTCAAACACAGGCTTTCTTACTCCAAATCATCATTTCAGGCTGTTCTCATACACGACGTTACATCCTAGGGAAATAAACAGTGAATAATCAGTTACTGTTGCTTTAAAAAAATTCTTCCCAAAACATAAAACCTGCTGTAGGAACAAAGTTGCCTTAAATAATTTGGGGACTATAATGATAACAATCAGATAATTGAGACAGGAAGAAACACCAAGTTTTTTGACCCACAAAACCAATTTCTTATAACCCATTTTCAGTTTAAATCTACACAACAGCTGCTGGTGGTGTTATGCAATTCCCTAGAGGCACTGCCTCCTTGAAGACAACATTGTAAATAACTGCATCAAATCCTAGCAAACTCCGGTCCTCAGCAACGACCTTGAGGCTAATCAGACCTCTATTTTCTATATCTAACAGACACCCAGAAATGCAAGATATGTCTGGGTGGGCTCCTCCAGGAGCTACATTCACTGTTACAACCTACAAAACCCTAGGAACAATTTCCATACAATTTGGATAACTGCAGTCTAAGTGTGCTATTGGTTTTCATGATAGACCATATTATGAAACTAGCTATAAAATGTTAGATGGGCAGCAAGGACCTTCATTTTAATATTAGATTCTTCTCTGACAGCCTCCTCAACATGCACTTGCGGGTCATGCAGGTGCTAAATTTCAGTCAGGGCCTAAGGGAATGTTTTTGTTATCCTTTTGTAATCAGAGCCATATGAACTTGGGGTGCTTGTTAGCTCGGTAACTCAGATGTTAGCTGGGATTTCATAGCCACTTAAGATCTAGATAAGATGAATTCATGCCCTGTTATCAAAGCCCAAAGCTCTGAGCTCTCTCTTCAAAATTCCTCAGATCCTCAAAGGTTTATACTTTTATACCATCTTTGACCTCTTCCTGTAAGTTTGTTTTTCACTCTGCATCTTGCCCCTTGATCTCTACTCTGGAATTGACCCAAACTCTCCTAAATCCTCACCTTCAAAACAAGTTCAAAGAGTAATAATTATTATTAATAACTAAGACGTATTGAGTACTTACTATATATCAAGCACTATTCAAAGCACCTATGTATAATGATGCATTTGGTCCACGCAGCATCCCTTTGAAAGATGTTCAGAACTGTTAACTGTAGCATAATGAAGATTTGAGGATCACACAGAAGCAACATCACATTATGCACTCAAGAAAAACAGTATAAAATTGTGTCTAGTTCACTGTGTTTGCCCTGGTCTTCAGTTTTTTACAGGCTCTCTCTGTCCCTTGCAGCAACCCCAGACTTTCACTCTCATCACATTTCTTTCAACCCTCTCCCATCCCAAATTACCTTCTCATTAACTCTCTTGGATTAAGCTAAGCTAAGAACCTCTTTGTTTTCCTTTTTTGAGACGGAGTTTTGCTCTTGTCGCCTAGGCTGGAGTGCAATGGAGTCATCTAAGCTTACTGTAACCTCTGCCTCCTGGGAAGAACCTCCTTCTTATGCAAAGAAATCTGCTTCTTTTTTTAACAGTTGTGATTTAAAATTTTTTTTTCTGTATATATTTTATTGCACTTTAGGTTCTGGGGTACATGTGCAGAACATGCAGGATTGTTACACAGGTACATACATGACACTGTGGTTTGCTGCTTCCATACCTGTCACCTATATCTGGCATTTCTCCCATGTTATCCGTCCCCAACTCCCTACCCCCTGCTGTCCCTCCCCTAGTCCCACCCAACAGACCCCAGTGTGTGATGCTCCCCTCCCTGTGTCCATGTGTTCTCATTGTTCAACACCCACCTATGAGTGAGAACATGCAGTGTTTGATTTTCTGTTCTTGTGTCAGTTTTCTGAGAATGATAGCTTCCAGATTCATCCTTGTCCCTATAAAGGACAAGAACTCATCGTTTTTTATGGCTGCATAATATTCCATGGTGTATATGTGCCACATTTTCCTTGTCCAGTCTACCATCGATGGGCATTTGGGTTGGTTCCAGGTCTATTGCTATTGTAAACAGTGCCACAATGAACATACATGTGCATGTGTCTTTATAATAGAATGATTTATAAGTCTTTGGATATATACCCACTAATGGAATTGCTGAGTCAAATGGAATTTCTATTTCTAGGCCCTTGAGGAATCATCACACTGTCTTCCACAATGGTTGAACTAATTTACACTCCCACCAACAGTGCAAAACTGTTCCTATTTCTCCACAACCTCTCCAGCATCTATTGTCTCCAGATTTTTTAATAATCGCCATTCTAACTGGCATGAGATGGTATCTCAATGTAGTTTTGATTTGCATTTCTCTAATGACCAGTGATGATGAGCATTTTTTCAAGTTTGTTGGCCTCATATATGTTTTCTTTTGAAAAGTGTCTGTTCATATCCTTTGCCCACTTTTGGATGGGTTTGTTTGTTCTTTTCTTGTAAATCTGTTTTAGTTCTTTGCAGATTCTGGATATTAGCCCTTTGTCAGATGGGTGGATTGCAAACATTTTTTCCCATTCTGTTGGTTGCTGGTTCACTCTAATGATCGTTTCTTTTGCTGTGTAGAAGCTCTGGAGTTTAATTAGATCCCATTTGTCTATTTTGGCTTTTGTTGCCAATGCTTTTGGTGTTTTAGTCATGAAGTCCTTGCCCTATGCCTATGTACTGAATGGTTTTGCCTAGGTTTTCTTCTAGGGTTTTTATGGTGTTAGGTCTTATGTTTAAGTCTTTAATCCATCTATAGTTAATTTTAGTGTAAGGTGTCAGGAAGGGGTCCAGTTTCTGCTTTCTGCACATGGCTAGGGATACTTTTTATTAAATCCAAAGAATTGGCAGAGAAGAATCAATGGACTTGTTTCTTCTCTGGAATTACAAATGATTTTTCAGAATTTTCTGTTGGTTTGCCAGCTCCCTCACTAGAGATACCACTCTACAAATTTCCAGCACACAATACATCTATTCTAAGTCCTTAAATGGTGCCCAGTAAATGTTTGTTCAGACAAAAGAGAAAGAGATTCAGGTCTCATGTGTAATATGAAGGGTTTGTATTCAATAATTTCTTAAATTCCAATTCAGTTCATCCTGAGATTCTAATGAGAGATGAATGGAGTTTTAAAAATGCAGGTAGGACTACTACTTCCAGTAAAGATAGAGTAACAGGAACTGAATTAAATGATCTACCTTAAACAAGTAGAAAACTGGTCAATATATGAAAGAAAAAGTTTTCACACATTGGACAATAGGTAACTACACAAGATGATCCCTACAATTGCACCAGCTTATAGGCTACAAGTTTGAGATAGTGTATTATTTAGGGTTCTCCAGAAAAACAGAATCAAGAGAAAGTATTTACATATGTAGAAAGATTTTTATTATAAGGAATTGGCTTGTGCGATTCTAAAGGCTGGGAAGTTCAAAATCTGTAGTGTGAGCCTGCAGACCCGGGACAGCTGATTGTGAAGATAAATCCAAAGGCCATTTGCTAGATAATTTCCTCTTGCTCAAGCAGGCCAGTCTTTTTGTTCCATTCAGGTCTTCAACTAATTGGCCTTCTTCTATTCAGACCTTTAACACATTGTGGAGGGCAGTCTGCTTCACTCAAAATTCAGCAGTTTAGATGATAATCTCATCCCAAAGCCTTCAAGAGAAAGACTCAAATGCAACTTTCAGCAAATAAACACTGAGAGAATTCATTGCTACGGAAAATGTTAAAGGATGTTCTTTAGGAACTAAGATTATTTTACAGGCATTTAGATCTAAACATAGAAAAGAATAGTGCCAGAAATGGTAAAAATATTTTTTCTTATTTTTAATTTCTTTAAAGAATATTGACTATTTAAAGCAAAAGTAATAACAATCTGTCATAGAATTAATAGCACATATAGAGGTAAAATGCATGACCAATAGCATAAAGACCAGGAGGGGAAAGGGAAAGTATATTGTAAGATTCTTATACTATGTGTAAATGAGCATAATACTATTTGGAGGTAGATTTTGATAAGTTAAAGATGTATGTTTTAAACCTGATTGCAGCTACCAAGACCAGTCAAACAAACTTCTATAGCTAATAGAACAATCGAAAAGAAAACAAATAGAATCTTTTTGTTCTTCAAGCATTTAAGTTTTGAGGTACATGTGCAAAGTTTGTTACCTGGGTAAATTACACATCACCGAGATATGGTATACAAATGATTTCATCACCCAAGTAGCAAGTATAGTACATGATAGGGTAGGGTTTTTTAATTTTATTTTTGTTTTGGGTTTTTTAGACAGAGAGAGACTCCGTCACCCAGACTGTAATGCAGTGAATCGATCTTGGCTCATTGCAACCTCCACCTCCTGAGTTCAAGGGATTCTCCTGCCTCACCCTCCAGAATCGCTGGGATTACAGTTGTACACCACCATGCCAAGCTATATACTTTTTTGTATATTTAGTAGAAATAAGGTTTCACCATGTTGGCCAGGTTGGTCTGAAACCACTGACCTCAAGCGATCTGCCTGCCTCAGCCTCCTAGAGTGCTGGTAATATGGACGCAGTCCACCACACCCGACCCTGATAGATAGTTTTTTGATGTTTACCGTCTTCCCACCTCTCACCCTCAAGTAAGCCCTGGTATCTCGTTTCCCTCTTTCTCTGTGTACTCAATGTTTTAGCTCCCACTTGTAAATGAGAACATGCAGTATTTGGTTTTCTGTCTCTGTGTTAATTTGCTTAGCATAATGGCCTCCAACTGCATCCATGCTACTGAAAGGACACTATTTTATTCTTTTTTGACTGTGTAGTATTTCATGGAGTCTAAGAATTAGGACCTTTAAAAAAACTCAACTAAAAGAAACCTGCACAGTCTGCATGTGTACTCCTGAACTTAAAGTATAATAAATAAATTTTTTAAAAAAGAAGGCAAGAAATTAGAAAAAAGTAACCAAAGAGGCGATAGAACAAAGATAAATAGCTAGACTGTAGCTTTAAACTCAACTTTATTACTAATTTGATAAAATATAAACACTTCAATTAAAATCAGATATTGTCAGACTAAATAAAAAAGAAAGACCTAGCTATGTTCTCTTTGTAAGAAACTTAGTCTAAATAGAAAAATACAAACAGGTTAAACATGAATTATAGACAAGGGTATCCCATGCAAAAACTAATTCAAAGAGAGCTTGAATGACTATATGAATTAATGTCAATGTAGATTTCAGAACAAGAAATATTATCACAGATTAACAGGAATACTTCACAGTAATAAAGGGATAAATTTATCATAAACATATTCATTTTAAATGTATATGCTTCTACTAATTTCAAAGCTATGAAGCAAACACTGTTAGAACTGAAGGAAAACAGGGACAAATCCACAATTATAATTGAAGAGTGTAACACTCTTCTCTCAGTAATTTATAAACGGAAAAATAGAAAATCCTAAGTTTATGGAAGACTTGAAGAACAATATCATCAATACAAGACACAAAAGCTGCTGAGTAACACATTTATACACAAATAAACACACACCACATTTTAAGCCATAAAATGTATCTTACTAAATTTAAAGTGGTTGAAATCATATGGACCACAAAGGAAGTAAACTAGAAATCAGTAATGAGAAAGATACATGGAGAATTCCCAGTCAACTTATGGGATGCAACAAAAACAGTGCTTAGAGGAAAATGTTTCTGTTAGTTCTGGCTGCTGTAACAATACCATAGACTGGGAGACTTAAATGACAAACATTTATTTCTCATAGGTCTGGGGGCTGGGAAAACCAAGTTCAAGATGCTCGCAGATTCTATGTCTGAAAAGGGGATTCTTTCTGGTTGGCAAACTGCTGCTACCTTCTCATTGTATCCTCACATGTTTGGAAGGGAGAAGGAGAAAGAGAGAGTGCATACACTCATGTGTCTTCTTATAAATGCACTGATCTCATTAATGAATAATTTATCTTTCAATGAAATTTCCTCTTAATACCACCCGACCACCTTTTAATGCCACTACATTAGTGGTTGGGATTTCAACATACGAATTTTGCAAGGGCACAAACGTTTAGTCTATAACCGAAAATAATGCTTATTAAAAAGGAAAAGAAGAAAGGTCTTAAATCATAAGTTGGTCTAAAGCTCCATCTTATGAAACTAGAAAAAGAAAATTAAACCCAAAGTAAACATAAGGGAAGAAATAATAAACAACAGAAATCAATAAAATAAAAAAGAAAAAAATAGGAGATCAATAAACTGAAAGCTTGTTATTTCAAAAACTTAAATGGATAAACCTGTAGCCAGACTGATCAAGAAAAAGGAAGAGAGGACACAAATTACAAATATGATGAATGAAAGACTCTAAAGACCTATAGACATTAAAAGAATAACAAGGGAATAATATGAGTAAGTGTCTATGGATTTCATAACTTGAGGCAGGATTTCTCAGATATTTTCAGCCTACATCTGCTAAGAGTGCTTTCAGTAGCAAATGATAGAAAACATGACTTACAGAAACTTAAACAGCTAATTTTTCCTCATATTTCAAGATACTCAGAGGTAGATTGCTTCAATGACAGTAATGTCAGGGTCTAAGATGGTATATCTGCCATTCTCTAGTCGTTTTCTAAGGGTCACAGGCATCAATCATATCAGTGTTCAAAGCTGAAAGAAAGGGCTGGGAGGAAGACTAGCCATATGTAACCATTTTATCAGAAAAGCGAAAGTTTCCCCATAAGCTTCCCCACACCCACACCAAGCAGACTTCCTTTGACACCTCATTGCGCAGAACTGTGTCCTATGACCTTTATTAAATTCAACCTTAGGAGGTTGGAAACTCTAGTGTCTGTTAAAGTGATTTAACATGGAGACCAGCCCTGGAAAATCCCTGAGCAGACAAAACCAGGAATTGAAAGTAACCTTAACCTCACTTGATTACAAACATAAGTTAAACTTGGCATTTACAAGCATTTATAAGAAATGCTTGTATTAGAGAAAAATAAATCTTAAGCTCAACCAATCAGAAGCTGCCAAGTAACTCGGAGTTCTGTAACAAGGGACTTTCCAGAGGGACAGACCAAATAAGAGAACTGTATAACTGTAACCAGTCTGATGTTGTCTTTGCTTTACTTCCACATTCACCCTATAAAAGCCTGTCCCTTACACTTCTTCAAAAGTGCCTGAAACCTCTTTTGGTTTGGTACTTCCTAATTTATGAATCACTGTTTGTTCAAATAAACTCTTCAGACTTTTTATTGTGTCTGAGTTTATCTGTCAACATATTTAAAAAAGGACAGCAGGATTTTAATGTTTGGTTTGTGTTATGAGCTGAATTTTGATTCCCCAAAATTCACAGGTGGAAGTTCTAAACACTAGTAATTCAGAATGTGACTATATTTAGTGATAGGGTCTTCAAAGAGGTAATGAAACCTTCAGTGTGGGCCCTAATCCAATCTGACTCGTGTCCTAATAAGAGAAAACTTGGACATACAGAAATAGCAGGGGTGCATGTGCCCATAGGAATGGTCGTGTAAGAGCAAAGCAATCCATCTGCAAGCCAAAGGGAGAGGCCTCAGAAGAAACCAGACTTCCCAACACCTTAATCTTGGACTTCTAGCCTCCAGAACTGTGAGAAAATAAACTTTTGTTATTTAAGCCACCTCATCCATGGTATGTTGCTAAGGCAGCCCAGCAGACTAAAACAGCTTGACCAAGGATTTCCCAATAGAGAACATTAATCTCTAAGTGAACACTTGGAAATGGTAGAGGATATTTTTTAGTTATCACAACGACCAGGAAATACTCCTGACCTTTAATATGCCATGACAAGAGATGCAAAAATTCTCACCATGGGCAGTATAGTCCTGTGTAACTAAGAATTAGCTCCCTCCCTTCTACTGACAGTAGCTTTCCTTCTGAGAAATGATGCTTTAAAAATTCATGACCATGGTTGGGTACGGTGGCTCACATCTGTAATCCCAGCACTTTTGGAGGTCAAGGTGGGCAGATCACGAGGTCAGGAGTTTGAGAGCAGCCTGGCCAGCATGGTGAAACCCTGTCTATACTAAAAATACAAAAATCAGCCAGGCATGGTGGTGCATGCCTGTAATCCCAGCTACTCAGGTGGCTGAGGAAGAACTGTTTGAACCCGGGAGGCAGAGGCTGCAGTGAGCTGAGATAGCACCACTGCACTCCAGCCTGGGCAACAGAGTGATATTTTGTCTTAAAAAAAAAAAAATTATGACCCTTTGGTTAAGAAAGTGTACATTGATGCTCCCCACCAAAAAATAAGTAAATAAATAAAAAATAAAAATAAAAAATTAAGAAGAGTCCCATTAGCAAGAAAGAAATAAATGGCTGTTGAATAGAAACCAACAGCATCTGTCAGACTTTGATGGTGTGTGGTCACTCCTGCTACTGGTCAAGATAAGGTAATCTCTTGGGATGTAGACTTCACAGAAATAAAGATAATTATCAATGTTTTTTTTCCTTTTTGAAAGAAAAGGTTCTTACAGATCTTTCAAAAAATTCCTTTTGAAGCCAATCTATTTTTCAAAGAATCAATTTCTTTACAAAATCTAGTGATACATGACATTTGGCTTCCTCTTCAGTCACAGAATTTTCCAAGGTCATACTTAACATTGTAGCTTCCAATCTCATGGTTTTCTAACAAAATTAGTTTGGAAAAAGAAAATAGGTTATAAAGGATATAATTTAATATCAGCCCTCTGCATAAAAAGCAAGAAAAATCAGGTGAAAATTTATTGGTTTTGAAAAGCAATAGTAATTAAGTGTTCCTGAACTGAGAAGTTCACAAATTTTTAGGGAGACTATCCTGTCTCTCCTTATCCTTTCCCAGTAAGTAAGGTGACGATTAAGTATTATTTTGCATATTTCAAAAATTTTAAAAAGTAAATCTGAGCAAATTGCCATAATTATATGGTGAGTCAGTGGTTGAGCTGGGGATGGAACAAGGGACTGTCTGGTTCTTGAAAACTAGTCTCCTGTCTGCTGTCCCCCATTCCCAAACCACATCTGGATAAAACATGATGGGACAGCTGCTTCCTCCAAAGCTCAGCCTTCACAAAGCTTTCACCTAGTTAGGCTTATGTAAAAGCAGAATATTGTGTAAAGGCTTATTTGAAAATTCCCTTTTCTATTTAATTCTCTTTTGACTTAGACCTGCTTCTTAAAAAATTCTTGCTACTTCACCCACTTAATTTGAATCTACGAGTTCTATAACCAACCCTGTAACTCGGAAAGTTCTGTTTTTGTTTTCTTTTCTTTATAAATTGCTTTGTTCAGGCTATTTACTTTTAGTATCTTTGTTAATTTGTTGGATTTAAATCACCCTCTTGCTATTATTGTTTTCAATTTGTTCCATCTGTTCTTTAATCCATTTTTTTTCTGCCTGCTCTTGGATGAGTTGATTCTTTTATATTATTTCATATTATCTTCATGGCGGGCTTATTCATATATCTTAAAAATTTGGGGGTATTTGTCCAAAAATTTAGAACATGTGTTCTTTTAAAAATGTTTTTAATTTTCGTGGGTACATAGCAGGTGTATATAGGTGTACAATGCATAATAATCACATCAGAGTAAGTGGGGGTATTCATCACCTCAAGCATTTATCCTTGTGTTGCAATCAAGTTATAACATTTTAGTTACTTTAAAATATACAGTTATTATGGACTATAGTCACCCTATTGTGCTAACAAATACTAGATCTTATTCATTCTAACATAATTTTGTACTGATTAACCACTCCCCATTCTCCCCACTCCTACTACCTTTCTCAAGCTCTGGTAACCATCATTCTATTAAATCCAACAAATTAACAAAGATACTAAAAGCAAATAATCTGAACATACCAATTTATAAAGAAAAGAAACAAAAACAAATTGAATTGTGATGATTGTGAGTTCTACAATCATCACAATTCAATTCAAATATTATACTGCTTCGTATGTCATTTAAGAATGTTATAACAATGTATTTCCAATTCTTCCTTCCCATTTTTGTGCTATAGTTCTTACACATTTTGCTGTTACATATACTACAAACACATGTTATGTTGCTACTATTTTTGCAGTGGACAATTTTCAGTTCCGCAAATTTTGACAAATGCAAAGTCTTGTAACCATCACAATCAAGATACAAAACAGCTTCATCACTGAAACCCCCTCCAGATTTCCCTGTGTCTTTTGGTAGTCAATTTCTCCTTCTATCTACATCCCTTGACAATACTAATCTAACTTCTGTGCCTTAGGCTTTGCCTTTTTCATAATGTCATATAAGTGGACTCACAGGCTCTGTAGCCTTTTATGGCTGGCTTCTTTTACTTCATATAATATATTTAAGATTTTTCCATGTTGTTATGTATATCAGTAATTCATTCCCTCTTTATTGGTGAGTAGTATTCTGCAGTATAACTATACCACAGTTTATTCACATTCATGTTGGAAAAGATTGGAGTTGTTTCCAGTTTTGGATGATTATAACTAAAGCTACCATTAACATTTGCATACACATATTTTTATAGATTTAATTTCACTTAGGTACATAACTAGGAGTGGGATTCCTGGATTACATGGTAAATGTATGCTTAATTTTATAGGAAACTTCCAATCTGCTTCCCAAAGTCACTGTACCATTTCACATTCTCACTGGCAATATCTAAGAATTTCAGTCTCTCTACTCTCTCACCAGCATTTGGTTCCATCAATTTTTTTTTTCTTTTAGCTATTATACTAGGTGAGTGGTGATATCTTATTGTGGTTCTAATTTGCATTTTCTTAATGATGAAAAGTGTTGAGTATTTTGTCATGTAGTTTTTTTTTTTTCCCATTCTGTATTTTCTTTGGAGAAGCATCTGAATTTTTTTGCCTTTAGTTATTCATTTTCTTTTTATTATTATAATTTTAAAGTTGTTTATATTTTGAGTACATATTATTTATCAGACATGTATTTTGCACTCATTTTCTTCTAGTCTCTGGCTCATCTTTTCAATCTCTTGACAGCGTGTTTCAAAGAACAAAGAGTTTTAATTTCAATGAAATCTAATTCATCATTATTTTTATTTTAAAGATTGTGCTTTTTTGTTGTTGCAGCTAATAACTCATTGCCTAACCAAAAGGCAAAAGTATTTTCCTGTGTTTTCTTCTAGAAATTCTGTAGTTTGTCACATAGGTTTATAAACCATTTTAAGTTAATTTTTAAATAAGGTACATGGTATGGATTGAGATTCATTGTTTTGCATATGGTTTTTCAGTTTAGTGCTATTTGCTAAAAAAGGTTTTTTAATTTAATTTGTATCTCTGTTACAATTAATATATCATAAGTATCTAGATCTTTTTCTGGGCTCTCTCTTCTGTTCCACTGACATAACTTTCTACTCATTATCGAAAACCACTCTAAATCAATTATTTGTTAAAAAGACTAAAAATAAGAAAAATGTATTTTAAAATATTTACATTCATTTTAATCATATTTGAAAATCTTCATGTCTTTATGAAGGTCCAAGTCTGGTATCATATTTCTTTTGCCTAAAGAATTTTCTTGTGTATCTCTTATAGCACACATCTCCTTGTAGTAAAGTCTCTCAGCTTTTGTTGTCTGAAAAAGTATTTGTTTATATTTCTGAAAGTTACACACTGGATATAGAATTCTAAGTTGGCAGGTTTTTGTTTTGTTTTTGTTAGACTATTTTAAAGATGTTGTTCGCTGTCTTCTTGCTTGCATTGTTTCTGATGGAACATCTGCCATCCTTTTTTTTTCAGTGTTAATGTATCTTTACACTCTGGCTATTTTTGAAGTTTTCTCTTTATCGATGATTTTCAGCAGTTTGATTGTAACATGCTTTAGTGCATCTTTCTTTACATTTTTTGTGTTTTGTATTTATTGAGTTTCCTGGATCTATGGGATTATAGTTCCCATTAAATTTGGAAAAAAATTAGCTAGTAACTTTTTCAATTTTTTTTCTGTTTTCCTTTCATGAAGACTCTAGTTACATGTATGGTAGGGTATTTGAAGTTATTTCACAGCTCAGTTATACTTTGTTAATTTTCTAAAATTATCTGTCTCTCTTTTGTAGAAGATAGTTTCTATTGCTATGTCTTCCACTTTTCTTTGGCAACATCTAATTTGCCTTTAATTGTATCCAATGAATTTTTCATCTCAGACATTGTTGTTTTCAACTGTGGAAATTTGAGGATTCTTTTGTTATCTTCCATGCCTCTACATACTTTTTGAACACATGGAATTCAATTATAATTTGTTATCTTCCATGCCTCTACATACTTTTTGAACATGTGGAATTCAATTAGTGTTCTTACCTGTTAATAATAACATCTGTATTAGTTATGGATCAGTTTTAATTGGTTTATTTTTTTCTCCATGTTGAGGATCCTATTTCCCTGCTTCTTCAGATGCCTGGAAATTTTTTACAATTCTATTTTATTTTACAAAGCCTTCCAATTTTAGGACTGTTTTAGATTTACAGAAAAACTGTGAAGATGGGACAGAGAATTGCCACATACCCCACACTAAATTTACCCTACTGTCATCTTACATTAGTATTGCATATTTGTGATAATTAATGAACTAATACCGATATGTTATTACTAACTAAATTCCATAATTTATTCAGATTTCCTTAGTTTTTATACAGTGCCTTTTTTCTGACCCTAGTAGCGGTATCTAGGATACCACATCACATTCACCAGTTGCATGACCTTAGGCAATTTTTGGCTATGACAATTTCTCAGACTTTTCCTGTTTTTGATAACCTTGATAGGTTTGAGGAGTCCAAGTCAGGTATTTTGTAGAATGTCCCTCAACTGACATTTTTCTGATGTTTTTCTCATGATTAGACTGGGATTATGTGTTTTTGAGAGGAAAACTGCTATTCTCATAACATCATATCAAGGGTACATATTACTGACATGATTTATTACTATTGATGTTAACCTTGATCACCTGCCTGAGGCAACGTTTGTCACATTTCTCCACTGTAAAGTTATCTTCCTCCTCATTTTCATACTCTGCTCTTTTGAAGGAAGTCACTATGTATAGTCCATGTGTAAGGAGTGGGGAGCACCCTCCTTGAGGGTGGAGTATATACATAAATAGTTTTGAATTCTTCTGGGTAGGACTAATGTTTTATTGAATTCCAGACTGTTGAATTTTACCTTTGTTCTTGAGCTTTGTTTTTGGATGCAGTTATGTTACTTGGAAACAGTTTAATCCTTTGGGTTTTGCTTTTAAGGTTTGTTAGGTGGGACCAGAGTGCTGCATTGTCTATGCCAAATTATTCTCCACTTCTGAGGCAAGACCCTTCTGAGTGTTCTTACCAATGCCCTGTGACTTCTGAGGTTTTCCAGTCTGGCTGGTGGGAACAAGCAATGTTCCTGGCCTTACATGAGTACTGGGTACTATTCTCTTTAATCCTTTTTGGATGATTCTTTCCCTGGCTTTAGATTATTTTCTTACATGAATGTGGTGATCTATAAACTCTGCTGACGATTCCAGCAAGACCCTCTGCAAATATTTGTAGTTCTTGCTCAATGCAGCACTTACTTCTCCAGTACTCTGTCCTGCTAACTCTAGCCATTGTGGTTTTCTCAGACCCTCAGCCCTGTGTCCTCAACTTAGGGAGTTTGTTGGACTCTGCTGGAGTTCTCTCTCCTGGCTCCAAGGCATGTAAACTCACTAAAGACCTAAGCTTGGACAAAATAGTATTCACTTCATATGCTTCCCATTTCTTAGGGATCATTGTCCTTCATTGCTTATATCCAGACAGTGTTTTGAAAATATCATTTCATACATTTAGTCTAGTTATTTTATTCAGGCAGGAGGGTACATCTGGTCTTTGTTAGTCTACCTTGGCCAAAAGTGGAAGTCCTGTCTACTTTTACTCTAACATTGAGTTAAACTGACCACCTGACAGTTTCACAATATACTGTGTTCTCACCTAATTCTGACCTTTGTAGATTCTGGCTGTTTCACTTCTTTCACATTTCTTCTCTTTTTTTTTCTGATCTGGCACATTCTTTAGCATCTTTTATATCTTTTCATGGAAAATCTTTCATTCATTAATTTATTCAGTTTGTAGCTGTGAAATTTTCCCTCGGTATCTCATCTTCTTTAATTCTCACAGTGTTTACAATTAGACTTTGCCAAATTTATATGGCTAATGGATGGATAAAGGACTTAACTTTTTGTCTATATGACTGCCCATGTTATTTCCATCATGCATTATGATTTTCCTACACTATTTTTGAGTAACTACAATGCTTCCAGCCTTGAATTTGAGTGATTTGGAAGTGGTCTTATTTCTGGAAAATATGACTTATACACTCAAGCTTCTTCCAATATTGCTAAAAAAACAATAACATATTTCAAACTAACAGAACAGTATAAGATAGTATAGGACAGAGGGTTAAATGAAGTTTGATAGGCAATCTTTGAAGTCCTCTTTTTAAGACATTGTAAAATGGGGAGATCAATAATAGGCTAGAATAGTTGATGGGTGATTCACAGAGGACATGCAGGAGGAGCAAGATTTGATGCATAGGGAGGACTTGCCTTTATCAAATCTTCCTGATTAGTTTGCTGAGGTGCAGGAGTGTTCCGTAAAATAATTTGAGTTACCTAAGATATCAGCTCCATCATGCTGAGAGTAGCTGACTGGGACCAGTAGTCATCCATTTATCCCTTAGTTCCAAATAAGTGATATCATCTTTATGAAGCAAAAAGATCATGAAGTATGGGGACAGAGAAAGGAAAAATTAGCTATAGGTAAAGCACAATAAGGGTAATAACCAGAATAGAAGGGAGAGCAGGGATAGTATGAGATGAGCAATTATAAGAAAGCTCAGATACATGAGGAGTTGTGAGACTGTGAAAAAGCATCTAGACCAGTCACTCTACAAATATAATGCCCATTTGTAATACAGCTTGTTAAAAAGAAAAAGAAGGGCCAGGCACAGTGGCTCATGCCTATAACCCTAGCACATTGAGAGGCTGAGGCAGGAGGATTGCTTGAGGCCAGGAGTTTGAGACCAGCCTGGGCAACATAGTGAGACCCTGTCTATAAAAAAAAAAATTATAAATTAGAAAATGAACCAGGTGTGGTGGTGCATGCCTGTAGTCCTAGCTACTTGAGAGGCTGAGGTGGGAGGATCACTTGAGTCCTGGAGTTTGGGACCAGCCTGGACAACATAGTGAGACCCTGTCTATAAAAAAAAAAAATTAAATGAGCAAGGTGTGGTGGTATATGCTTGTAGCCCTAGCTGTTTGGCAGGCTGAGGTGGGAGAATCACTTGAGTCCATGAGTTGGATGCTGCAGTATATATGACTGTGTCACTATACTCCAACCTGAGTGACAGAGCAAGGCCCTATCAAAAAAAAAGTAAGGAAGAAGAAAAAAGACTTCTCAAATCAAAATAATAGTCTCTAAGCTCTTAAATTTCTTATTCACCTTCCACTGTTTTGTCTCCTTACTTTTCTGTTGAGTTTTATGAAATTAGTTCTTGATAGACTAAAGATTATTAAATTAAAAAAAAATCTGTTTACTCCTTGAAGAAAGGGAGAATAGTAAAAATATTTGAGTTTTATTTAATAACCTTTAATCTATTTTGCTGTGGCAGAGCAATATTGTAAGTATTAATTTAAATATCTGAGAATATATGTTTGGGCAGAACTAGTTCTCTTCATCTCTTTTATCAGCTCCTCAGATTAGAACAAGATCCTTTAAGTTTGGGTAACGGAAAGAAGAGCTGGACAGGAAGAAAGAGAGTAAGTTACTTATGCTGTTCTCCGAGCCAGACTTTCATCCTGCTATGCCCTCACATTCCAAAGTAATTTCCAGGGGTGGAAGGTAGGCATGTTCCCAACTTCTCTACTCCATCATGCATAGGAGAGAGGAATTTAAATTGTTGCATGGTGTATCTAAGTGAAATAGACCTTAGGTATCCTCCCAGAGTCCCTGGGACTCCCTCAAAGAGGTGGATATGGCCAAATATTTTTTCATGGTAAATGATCAGATGTGATATTGAGAATTGGAAGAACCAAAGGTCTAATGGTCTGAATAAAGGGCTACCCTCAGTAGATGGGCATAGACAACTCAATGAATGCAAACACAGAAGAAGAGCAATAGTGAAGAACTAGATTAAATAATGGGCTTAGCAGCAGATGACGGATGCTTCTCTTTGCCCCATCCACCCTCCATTGACACGATCTGGCATAACTCACAGAACTTGATGTACCCTGGGGTGTAAGAGCTATGGGGGAAATTTTGAGTTTACTAATGACAAATCTTATAGCACTGGATATACCTGCAATTGATCAAGATTACATTTCCTAAGACCAGGCATGAAGGGGGTTCAAAGTACATATATTACTTTATGGAAAAATATTAAAAGGTTTGCACATCTGAACCCATGTCTTGTAATCCTGTGAACCCCAAACCTCTACTGTTGGAAGTAAATTTACCTACCAGCTTGGAGAGATTAAGTGAAGTGATCTCTGGGTGATAATTCTAACTCTGCTATCAGTTCCTTACACTGTTTTGCCTCAATTTCTCTATTTGTAAAAGCAAATTTGGCTTTTCTTCTTATATGCTAATGGTACCTAAGGGTAAGAACACCATGTGGTTTCAATTTTTCAGAGTGCAGGTTCAGCCATGTAAATTTCACTGTCAGCCTTAAATATAGGAGGGAATTTTATGTGTGAGTTTTCCTGGACTTGGCATTCGTTTCCAAGTTTTTGCTTACTTGGTGACTTATAATATGGAAATGTATTCCTGTGACCTTGGGAGAGATGTATATTCAAAGTAGAGGTTTATGTGAAAAAAAATAGTCTTTGATTTTATATTTAAAAAGTAATATGATGCACTGTCACACCTTTGTAATATGATGCCCTCAATGTGCTAAGTCCTCAGGTTTGAGAGACATTAAGGTTGGGCCACTTGGGCACCTGTAATTAAAAGCTATTAATGTTTTAATGTATCTCAGATGCTTCAATTGACTTGGTTAGGATTGGCCTCTAGCTTGGTGGGAAAAGGTTTCCTTGTACAGAACGTTCCCTGCCTCCATTCAAGGAGGGAGGCCAGCCACAGGAACTGGCTGTTTATTTTTGAGCCCATGTAAAAGGAGCTCAGGAGTAGACACCTCCTGCTGTAGGCTAAGCCTGGCAAAGAGGTCATCTTTGTTGCAAGTGGCTGAGGAATTGACTTCCCTGCTGATGATTGGGGATATTTTTAGCAACAAGCTGAAACTTTTCATTCTTGAAATTATTTTCATTTCCACTCAGAGGCAAACTCCGTGAGCTAGGGAAGAAAAACAAAATAGGAGGCATATGTGCTAATAGGAGCTGTGTGTCCGTGTAAGAAGAAACACGATGAAATTGCTTCCCCTGGTGCTGACAACTTAGTCCTGGCACCAGGATGGTTCTAATAGCTGTAGGCTAAAATAATCATTTCCATAGTGCAGCTCATAATGATAATGTAAATTTCACTTAAGTACACATGATTACAGAAAATTGCACAGATTTGCAACAGACTTTGTGCCATACTCTTTACGGAGCAATATAGATTTACCAATTTTTCCCCTCTAAATTCAATAAAAGACAAGCTATTTTGCCTCTAAGAGAGGATAAAGGTCTACAGCATTGTGTAAACATGTATTAAAATTTGAACTCAGGTTTTCCACACATTTTCTGAGTGCTAACAATGGAGTGAAAGGTGGCGGGGAAATCCTACCACATTGACCAGCCTGCAAAACTTCTAATGAATTATCACGGAGTCACCAAGAATCCTAGCTCTGTAGGTGTGTTTATGGCATGTAAAAACACTCAAAGGCGCTTGTGGTTGAGGAGTTACGTGAAGGCACATGTTAAGGCATGTGAACAAAAGTTCTCTGAAAAGGAATTTGGAGGAAAGAGACTTTATTCCAATGAATAGTTTCCAAACAGTAAGATGCAGCCTTCAGGGTAAAATAAGGGTACCTTCTAGAGAACAAAGAAAGGGTTTATATTTTATGGCAAAAGTTCCTGTCCATGTTTCAGTCAGGTTTGCTTATGCAAATGAAGGATTGAAATTTGCTTAGTTCTGATTTGTTGATGCAGCTGAGCTCTGATGGTTGTGGCAGACAGGCTCTGAAAGTCCCAAAGCAGAAAAGGTTGCAGGTTTTCAAAGAACTGTGTACGTGCGTGACCTCTAGTTAGCAGATTATGGTCTCTTGGCTCTATTTTAAATTTAGGCCCAGTTAGGCACTTGGGATTCATCTTGAAGGATTAGTTCCTTTAGGCTCACATTTGTTCACAGGCATCTGTTTTTCCAGAACTCTTCTAGCACCATGTGTACATCTGTTGAGTCACTTCCATGTTCCATCACTCACTATTGTGGTTTGTATACATGTTGATTATTTCTCCCCTCTTGTATGTTTACAAAGAGCAAGCACTGTGTGATTTTTTTAAAAATTTGGCTTAAACTCAGTACCTATTTGTTGAATTAAATTAAACTGGAGTGGAATGATTCCATCTATTAAAATACAACAAAACCTATGGCAAGAAATAGTATTAAAATCATTATTACCATCTTATTGGATTCTTACCATGGCAGAGTAATCCATTACATGTGGCAGAAACATTTCAGGTAATACCATGTGTTTCAGAGTGTTTGGAGAGAGCTAGCAGAGAACTACCATTTGAAAAGAAAGGAAACTAACTTCATCAAAAGGGGTTATTACTCATTCACTTATTTAATCATCACAGCATCTCTCTGAAATATATATATATATATGTATATATATATATATATATATATTTTTTTTTTTTTTTTTGAGGCAAAGTCTCACTGTGTCGCCCAGGCTAGAGTGCAGTAGCACCATCTTGGCTCACTGCAACCTCTGACTCCCAGTTTCAGGCAATTCTCCTGCCTCAGCCTCCTGAGTAGCTGGGATTACAGGCATGTGCCACCACACCCAGCTAATTTTTGTATTTTTAGTAGAGACGAGGTTTCACCATGTTGGTCAGGCTGGTCTCAAACTCCTGACCTTGTGATCCACCAGCCTCGGCCTCCCAAAGTGCTGAGATTACACGTGTGAGCCACCATGCCCGGACTGATATTTTTATTCTCAATTTGCAGATAAGAAAATTGAAATTGAGAAAGGCTAAATATGTTTCTTCAGCTCATGTAGCTAGGATTTGACCCCATTATTGTCTACATTCTAAGTGTAAGCTGCTTCTACCACTGTGCAATGTCCTCTAAAGAAGAAACACCTTACCTGTGGTCTTGTAGCAATACCAAGTGTCCATTTCAATTTAATTTTCCTAAAATATCACTAACCAAGCCATCTTTAGAAACAGGAACTATAAGATACTGACTTAATAGTATTTCAGCCAAGAATATAGGAAGAATTCAATGGCTTCTCTCTATCTATTGAAGATTGATGATTGACTCATTTTATAGGTGATTGGGAGTGGCACATTGCTCACAGCGAGCTGCCTCTTGCCCATTTCCACAGGTGCTCTGAGATTCAACTGCTGCTTCTGGGTTAAAGTGAGTAAGAGCATTCCTCAGTAGTGATGGTGGAGGCAGAGATGCTAAAACTGGCCTCCTCTCCTCTGTGGTTTTGATGGAATGAAACAGGGAGAATTAGAAGACAAAGAAGGAGAGTCAAGCAGATTATACACAAGATCCTGCTGTAATAGAGAAAGATGATTATCCTTGGCCATGAGTTGTCTGTTGGGGGAAAAAAAAGAAGAAAAAGAAATGCAAAGGGGATACTTCTCTATCCTGCACACATCCTATCCCTCACTAAAATATACAGTAGTTAGTGTATTCATTTTCCAGACACAAAGGCAAAAGGCCCTGTATAATTATTCCACAATCAGCTGGTAATTACTATGTCATAAGTGAATATCTGTAAATGTTTTTAGACCATCCAGCCTACTTGGTAATTAGACCTGGAATTCTTAAAAGAACCTGGGATCTTTGACAATGCTTTCCAACAATATTTGTTATTGGTGCCATATGAAGCAGAGTGTGACTGAAATGCACCATGACTTTAGCAGCATTTTGGTTTTTAGGCAGCATTCCCAGGTATGCATGAGGGTTGCCAACAACTATGTCTGTGAGTCGTTTTAACTAAAATCACTAATACTACATACTGATTTAAAGTAGGTGCAAATTTTGGATATGAAAACTAGATACATATATTTCCTTTTCACAATCACAGTGAATAACTCACATCCTCTTGTATGAGGGAAGAACCAGGGGAGGTGACCAAGTATGAGTACAAGAGAAGAGAATGATGCCAGTTTGCCAATGACAAGGAACTCTATGTTTTTTATGAATTCACTTCCTCTAAGGTTTTCCATCACTTCAGATTGAAGGTCTCAAGTGTGGGGCAATCATTTTGGAAAACTTGAATACAATAGTAAAATGAATTTATATTCAGATACTGCCCAGAAATATTTCAAGTGTAAAGGGCATCTCTTATTCATTTCTGTGTGTATTCTCTGCTACCCATTATCCAGTGCTTGTGATCCCGTGGTTACTGACTGTACTAACTTTTTGCATGTCATTCAATCGAGGACAATAAATAGTTGGGAATAAATGAAGGAAAGGAAGAAATGAGAAAATCTGAAGAAACACCAATATTTACTAGAGAGACTGATATTTTGAAATTCAATGGCTTAAGCCTTTCTAACTTACAAATAAGGGTTGAAAACTCAGTTCATTTGCAAAATTTGCAAGATGACAAAAAATGGAGAGATAATCTCTAACTCCATTTTTTAAGAGTAGAGAATTGAGGAGGAGGTTGATGAACTCTTTTCTGGAATGCCTCGTTACTTTTATTTAAAGATAGGTTTCTTTTATCATGTGTCTTAGGTGTTTCAAATCATTTGTTTTACCAGATTTTGAGTTCAAAGTTATATCAGCATCTGACACATTGTAATTACATTCTTATGATAACTTTCTCACTTTTCAAGGTATTTTTTATTTTCTACCCATAAGTTATAGGCTAATAATTCCCAATTTGCTGATTCTCTGGGAAGTCAAACCTGTCTCCTCATTTCTCTACAGCAGAAATTCTCAAGCCTTTTGATTTCAGGACCTGCTTATACTCTTAAAATTTTTGAGGACCTCAAAGAGCTTTTGTTTAAGTGGGTTATATAGTATTTCATGTATTGGAAACTAAAACTGAGAAAGTTAAAATATTTATTAGTGCTTTAAAATAGAAATAAAAAATCAGTTACAGATTAATATAAATCACATATTTTCGAATTTTTAAAAAATGGTTAAGTTTCAAAATGAAAACAGTAGTGAGAAGATTACCAATGTTTCATAGCATGGCACACCTTTTAAAGTTCTGGCTTGATAGAGGACAGATGGATTCTCATATTTGCTTCTACATTCAATCTGTTGTGATGTGTTGTTTTAGTTGAAGTATATAAAATTGAAAGGAGTATTTTTTAAGCTTTTCAGGTAATTATGAATAATATTTGATACTATCCCCAAACTCATCAAGTGGACGTTTCTTAGAGGTTAGTTGCAGTGTGGAATCTGGAACCATGTCAATGAATTTTTCATGCTCTATTATATCAAAATAGATTGATTAAGCTTCTATTTTTAATTATTAAAAACTTGAGTTTTTTTTATTTTTGAGAGATTGTCTGCCAAATGCTGAAGTCTGAATAGTTTGTCTACAAGGTGGTCTTTCAAGTCATTTTTTATTGGTGTTCTAGAAAAAATGTTGCAAGTTCAGTTCATAAAACAAAAAATCAGGGAACTTGTATTTGATACAGCCTTCAATATATAGCCTTCAGAAATACATCCCATTTCATCAAGTATCAGAAATTCTGAAGAGTTTAGATTTAAAATTGCATAAAATTAAAAATGTTTACTGCTTTACCAATGTTGTTCTTAAGTGAAACTGGATTTTTTTTTCCAGTTCCAAATGTGTGAGGATGAGCAACATAACTTCTTGTACAGATTGGTGGCACTGCTTTAATTTGTGCTAAGGCACAAACAATTTTACCCATCATTGCCTTTGCAATATCAGTGCAAATGTCAACTCAATGAAAAGGAAAATCACATCTTAGCGTTATCTTGAAAATAGTTTTTAACCTTGTAAGCCCCTGAAAAGGTCTTGGGAGTCTAGGACAATCTAGACTATACTTTAAGAGTAGCTGTTTTATAATAATTAAATATTAAAATAAGATTAAATCCTATTCACCAAATATTTTTTAAGTATGGATTCTGTAGAGAGAGTGGTCCATCAAAGAGAAATACATGACATAGTCTTTGTCTTCAAGCAACTTACCACTTAAGAAGTGGCCCTGTTGAACTGTACTCTAACTTAAAGCCACATTACCTTAAAAGCATCGTAACTATCTTAAAAGATGTTTCTTATTTTAATGAATTTATTCACAGTGAAGAACAATGAGGTGAGCACAAATATCTAGTTGATGTGGGTTTTGATTTGCTTACAGTTGTGTTGATGACAGAGCTCACCATAGGTAATATAGTGTGATGTCTTGAAATAGAGGCCATCACAGGAAGAGTTTGGATTGGTGGAATCTGGATTGACTGAGCTGTCTGGAAATGGTTCTTCCCAAAGGAGAGAAGAGCTGCCTCTGCAAATCAATCACTTGCTATCCCAGAATGGCTTAAGTTATCTCTCCTGACTCCTCCAATTGCTCTCATTCCCTCCCCTTGTCTCCCTGGCTTATTTTAGCTGTAATTCATTCTTTGTCTCAGCAATGAAAAGAACAGTGTATTTCTTTTTTTCTCAATAACCTGATCTTCTGCATATACATGCATCAGAGAAAATAAGTGAAACTGAGCTTCCAAAACTATATTAAACTTCATTACAACCTTTCAACACAGTCCTCTTAAAAAACATTTCCTCTTCTGTGCTCTTCTAATAGTACTAAATAGCTGTGGGGGAGTGGGACACAGTGATTAACACCAGTAACAAATAAAAAAGGTCATCCTTTGATTCTCTCCATTTCAATTTTTTTTAAAGGAAGCCATATTCATTTCACATGGCAGATGATAAGCTAAATATTAAAAGTCTCTTTATTTTAAGTTGCTGTGATTTATTTGCTTTCATATAATCCTTAGGTTTCTGTCTTTATATTAACTTACTGCATTTTTATATCTTCCTGGTAAAGGTAAGAAATTCTTTAGAAACACTATGGATCAATTCTGACAACCTCTTTGCATACACACCACAAAATTACATATACATATAGATATACATGTACAAATACATGTAGTGTATGTGTATATATGTATATGCACACAGGCACTTAACATACATACGTGTTTGACAGAATAATTTGGAGCAGTCACAATGTGAAGTATTAGGTGTTGATACTTTTTAATGGTTTTTAAGAGTAGGTATTTGGCCTATTCTAACCAAGAATACTTAGTCATTTCTACTGATGAGTCAGTATCATAAACTAATTCATCAGTGTAACTAGGCAGTGTTGTGGCCAGGTCCCCCAGAGAAGTTGATTGTTTAAGAGACCAAAATATCCTTTACTTCTAAGGGATTATCTCTGGTTAGGTTTGATATAAACATGGGTGGCAAATTCCCTTGGTTGTTTTTTTCTCTACTTGCCATTCTGAATAAAGAGACATGTAAGATCTTGTTACTCCCCCAGTATTTTGTAACTTAAATAAAAAAATATGGTTTACAATAGAGCTAGACAGATGAAATATTTACTGTAGTAAGATGAGCCAATCTTTTTGTTCTTTATTTATACACTTATATTCTCTACCCAACTCTCTTTCTCAAGAGACTGCTTAAGACCATTCACAGAAAAACAAGGCTTTGATTGTTGAGTTTGGCTTATTCTGCTGTTTAGAAGGTGTGACAATTTTATTCCTGAAATGAAAGAGACAGATTTTGTAAGCCAGAATACACAAGGGAAATCCACTTTCCTTGAAAAGTCTGGCATCTTCTTAACCTGGCACTTAAGGCAATTCTACAAAAGGTCTACTTTCCATTTCCACCCAGAGACAAGGAATTTTTAAAGCAAGTTCAGAGGCATGGCTGCACAGATTGAACCTGGAATCTTCAAGAAATGAGGAGTATGTATCTGATTTCTCCACTACTCAAATGTTCATAGGAACATCCTCTGCTTACCTGGTACTCCCTCTACATTTGAGGAAAGCCCCAAAATATATTAGAAACCTTTACCTTTGTATGATAGATAACAAGAGACAACAGGGTGATTCCTCTTGTCTACCAGTACCAACATCTTCTCCCTAGAAAATTATGCCACTTTTTATTTTCAACCTGACACTGCTGTGGGTTTCTTAAACTTAATTTGGTATATTATCATCATATCTTCAAATAGGAGAGGGTAGATGCTAATAATCCATCTTACATTCCATAGTACTTCAAAGATTGTTGAAATAGTCTCACATATTAAGTTATAAGAAATATCTCAGAACATCACTAAGCATTTTATCAACAACTATCTTGAAAATGGTGAGATTCGACAAAACAACCTCTATAGCTATTCAATCCAATATCTTTGTATCTTGTCCTGAAAAACATTTCAATCAATTTATTAATATATTATCCAAAATAATACCTATAGAAATCCCTTATTCAAAGCCATAAAAGAAAAGGTATTAATACCTAAACATACTTTAAACACACATCACTTAAATATTTTGGGAGAATGGCCAAGGTCAAAATATCAGAAATGTAATAACAAAATAAGCTCAGGAGGCATTTGTACTGAGGCTAATATTTGCTGGATAACTAAGGTAATTTTATTAGTAGCCTTTTGCAAGGGCATTAAAACTCAACTAAGATTCAAATTTTAGATAATTTGTTTCTTATTAAAACATCATTCTGTGTAGACATTTGATTGTGGTAGAGTCTAAGTGACACCAATTCAACTGAGTCAGGAATCAACAGATGCTGGAGAGGATGTGGAGAAATAGGAACACTTTTACACCATTGATGGGAGTGTAAATTAGTTCAACCATTGTGGTAGACAGTGTGGCGATTCCTCAAGGATCTAGAACCAGAAATACCATTTGACCCAGCAATCCAATTACTGGGTATATACCCAAAGGATTATAAATCATTCTCTTATAAAGATACATGCACATATATGTTCACTGTGGCACTATTTATAATAGCAAAGACTTGGAACCAAACCAAATGCCCATCAGTGATAGACTGGATAAAGAAAATGTGGCACATATACACCATGGAACACTATGCAGCCATAAAAAAGGATGAGTTCATGTCCTTTGCAGAGACATGGATGAAGCTGGAAACCATCATTCTCAGCAAACTAACACAAGAACAGAAAACCAAACACCATATATTCTCATTCATAAGTGGGAGTTGAACAATGAGAACATATTGACGTGGGGAGGGGAACATCACACACCAGGGCCTGTTGGTGGGTGGGGACCTAGGGGAGGGATAGCATCAGGAGAAATACCTAATGTAGATGACAGGTTGATGGGTGCAGGAAACCACCATGGCACGTGTATTTCTATGTAACAAACCTGCACGTTCTGCACATGTATCCCAGAACTTAGGTAAAACAATATTTTAAAAAATGAAATCACTAAAATCAGTGGCAAGCAAATGTTTTGATGAACATTCCTCAAGTGAATTGACTAAGTTAGCTTGTTTTGCCAACTCCTGTTTCATGTAGACACATTCTAAGAGAAAAATAGCCCTACTTATTTCTTTTGGCATTTATCAGGCAAATAGGTTCCTGTAGTTGATTTGTTCTTCAGTAATAGAGCAGCTAATAAATCTAACCTGAAGACTTGTCTTAGGCTACCAATTATTCCTATTTGAATATTGTTTTTATCCACTTGAAGTTTATAGCAAACTTAGATTTTTTTTGACCATTCATAAATCCCTACTGCTCTTCTGTTCTTGGCTGTAAATGGATAAAATGTGGTGCTCACTGAAACTTTAGAGTCTCAGAACTTTAACTACTACTTCAAGGATTTGAACATTCCACCATCCTAATGGTTTGAACAGTTGCTTTTTAAATCTCAGTCACCCTTCTTCATTATTTAGACAGAATTCTCATAGTCTTCTTAAGACTCATTAACCAATCAAATCAATGCAAAAGCAAACTTTTCATTCTAAAAAGGAGTTGTAACAGAGCAACCTTTCTTTTATCTTCGTGTTCCCAAAGAAAGAAGTGGCAAATTTACTGCATTTCAGCTGGACAAAACTCATCTGTTTAAAGTCCTAGCTTATAAAATATACACAATTGACCCTACTGTTGACCAGAAGCCTAACATGAACAGTCAATTAATACATATTTTGTATGTTGTAAGTATTACATATTCTATTCTTTAAATAAAGTGAGCTAGAGAAAGAAAAATGTTATTAAGAAAATCATACAGAAGAGAAAACATGTTTGCTATTTTATTGAGTGGAATTGAATCATCATGAAGGTCTTCGTTCTTGTTATCTTCACATTGAGCAGGCTGAGGACTAAGAGGAAGGTGAGGGGTTGGTCTTGCTACCTCAAAGGTGGCAGAGGCAGAAGAAAATTTATGTATAAGAGGACCCACACACTGGTCAACAGTAGGGTATTAGTAGTTAAGTATTTAGGGAGCAAAAAATTACATCTGAATTTTTGACTGCTTAGTGGGTCAGCACCCTTAGGCCCCATATTATTCAAGGATCACCTGTACATATATATGTATATATATATTTAAAAAAAAAAAAGATGAGTTCTGAGACATAAAAGGTACACTGGTAAGACTCTGCTTTCACTGCAGTCACTATCCTATGAACAAGTCCCTCATCACAATAATACCATACGACATCCTATTGACATAATGATCTATATACCAGTAATTCCCTTTCTTCTTGCCTTAGAAAAGAATCCCATATGTGAGCCCACCAGTCATTTCAATGAAAGTTCCAAGTGGTTTGGATAAAACAAGATCTTAGTTGAACCTTTGCCTTAAACTGAAATTGAACCTGAATCATGTTTGAGGTTCAAAAAGTTGAGTTAACTTTTTCCCCTTTATTTTAATTTTTGTGCATCTCTGCACTTCCTGATTTTGGTTGGGAGTAGAAACCAAAATACCACAAGAAAAGCTATTCTTGTTGCATTTCCAGGCTTTCAAAGCCAAAAAGCACTAGAAATCTTATGAAGAAAACAGTTCCCACCTAATTTCTAGCCCCAAAAGGTTCAGATAAGTTTGAATAAACTTTGGATAATGTTGTATCTATTACTTGGAGAATATCTAAGACAGGCAGTGGTAAAATAAAAATGCTTTAAGATTATAGAAAGAGGGAAGGAAATAAGATGATAACAAATTGGACATTGCTTCAAATTAAACTAAGGACATTATCATCATCTAACGAGTGTTAGTTTCATGGCAAGGAAAAGCCAGTATATTATATATTTTGGAAGAAAGATTTGAACTTAGCTTTTAACTTCTTAAGGGTTGCCATTTATAAAATATTATACATTTTGATTACTGTCTTAAAATTATTTAAAATGAATCACCAAAAGCCATTTTAAGATAACTTCACTTGCTACATCAGGAATTTGTGGAAATAAACTCTTAAAGGTATAGTGATATTTGTTGAGCTTCATTCAATGCTGTGCAGTAACTTTTCATTTATTCAACAAATATTTATTGAGCACTTAGTATGTGTGTAAAGTACAATCTAAAGTTCTGGGAAGCTAACAGTGAATATGTTATATACTTTCCCTCAGTAACTCATACTCTGGTGGGAGATAGTGTCAAGTGAATGAGTGGAGTCTAACAGAGATTGCTAAGGGTTGTGATAGGGACAGATTTGGAGAACTTGTAAGGCAGTCCCTAAGCTAGCCTGGGTGCTTATGTAAGATCTCCTGAAAGAGCTGAGGTCTAAAGTAGTATGAGTGAACAGGGTGAAGAACCCTTGCTCTGAACCCCAAACCTTTCCCTTATTGTCTTACTTTTCCAGGGATGACTTGACAGAATCAAAAACTGGCAATATGAGAAGTCAAAAAGGAATAATGGGATGGTGATGGCAAAATGGTGACTCCAAATTTCAGACAAGAGATTGGGCAAAGTTCAAGTTGGGAAGATGGAGAAGCATAAAGTTAGGAGTATCTGACAACAGGTAGCAATCAGACACTCAGCAAGGCAGGCTTGAGCTGGGGAAGACTAAGCTACCGAAAGATGATTTTGGGAAAAGAGCTCCAGCCTCTCTTTGAACTCTGCAGGAACAAATTTATTATTGTTATTAATGTTATTATTTAATGCAGTTTGGTGTTATGGAAAACCATAGGTATTGGAGTCAGACAGACACAATTTTAATTCCTGGCTCCACATCTTATGTGTTCTCTGGCTTTGAATAATGTACTTAAGTTTACTTAGCCTTTATGTAATGAGGATAATGATATTGCTGCCTTAGGGTTCATGTGAGATTCATTATCCGACTTTGCCTACCATGCTCTCTGGTACATAGTGATGATCAGTAAATAGTAGCATCCTTCCCTCTTACTTCAAGGATTGACCATTTGGTCTATGGAGAAAATGTCCCTCTGAGCAGCAAGGCGCTCAGGTTACCAACTCTTTAGCTGTCTCTCCTTAGGCTTAGCATTTTCTCTCTGAAGCCTTCTGCTAAGCCTAAGGAGAGACCGCTAAATGCTTCTCACTGAAGCCTTTGCTGTTGGAGTTTCAAAGTTGTTGTTATACCCCCCAAAACCAGTGGTGGTCAGCTCATTTTAGAAATGAAGAAACATGATCAGACTAGTTAAGCAATTTTCCCAAAGGGGTAACTGATAAATTATGGCATTAGATGAAAACCTGAGGCTATGTGAATTCAAAGTCGGTGTTCTTCCCAGCCATCCCCTGTCTCTGTGCAACATGTAAAAGTATGTCTACTGGGAAACTGATTTTGTAGTTCGGGGTCAGGACAGCAAAACAGATTCCAGGAACACTTGCACTGGGAGATCCCATTTTGAGAGGGGTTAACATACATTTCCTTATTCTACCAATGTAGTAAAAAGAGAATAAAGAAAACTTTTATAATCTTTACTAACAATTGGGAGGGGTTGAGAGTTAAGCTACTCCCTACACTTTTATTTAGTCAAGTGAGTACTTTATTCTTTGAAGATAAATGCATATCTGTTCAAAGATATTCTATATAGGCTGGTTCAAGTATTAAAAATATGCAAGGCAAATAATCCAACACTCAGTATTCTTGCCAAAATAAAGAAGGAAAAAAGGCTTTACCCTGAATACAGACAGCTCATATGTTGACCACCAGGGCAGATCTGAAATTTAAGTCTGCCTGAATTCACTGCATGAATTTGCAGCTTTTGCCCTGAATTTCTCAGCTAATTTATAGAGAAGGAGAAAGTTTATCATCAATAGCACCAGATTTTTGCCATTTTCTTCTCACAGAGATGAGTACTTTGTACAAGGAAAAATGTTTTAACTCTCTATAATCTTGTGGCTAAGAGATTGCCACAATAGAGAGAAATATTCATACACAGATGGTATGGCATACATCTTTTGTTTACTTTGTATATTAGGATTGCCTAGATTCTTAAAATGGACTTTCTCCTATGAAAAGACTCATTCAGTTTTCCTAAGGAAGACCTTTAAATAAAGATACACTCATAGCTGTCTGTTTGCCAGAAACTGTATTTTCAGGTTTCTCCAGGGGAGGATGACCACAAATGCACTCATTAGCCTAAATTAAAGCACTCATCTATAGCTGGTGTTTGAGGTTGAGCCATATACAAATAGAATTGGGGCCAGCCTTTAACAAGATGACTCAAAGAAGTGCCCTGAGTTCTTCACTGGGCAAGGACTGTCATCTACAGTGAACTTCCTTGGTTTTGTGGTATTCCAAGCAGAGTGTTTTGTGGAAAGAGGGGAGATGATGAAAGAGTCAGGGGGGAAATTGCTCTTCTTATGTGGAAGTCTCAGATTCTCTGTATCCTTTTCTTGTACCATTTACCTGTTTTGACCTGACTTAAAATAACAATTTCCCTATTTCATAGTAACATTTAGACAGAATAATAATGAAAGGTACAAGCTATGGGCTGAATTGTGTCCCTCTCCCCAAGTCCATATGTTGACATCTTAATCCCAGCACCTAAGGTTGTGACCTGATTTGAAGATAGGGTCTTAAGAGAGGTAACTGAGTAAAGTGAGGTCTGTAGGATGGACCTTAATGCAGTATGACTGGTGCCCTTATACAAAGGGAGAATTTGGACACAGAAATAAGCACAGAGGGAAGATGATGTGAAGACAGTAAATAGATGGCCCACTGAAGCTAAGGAGAGAGGCGTGGAATACTCCTTCCCACATACCTCAGAAGGAACCAACCCTGCTAACACCTCAATCTTGGACTTTCAGCCTCCAGAACTGTGAGATTATCACTTCCTGTTGTTTAAGCCATCCTGTTTGTGATGCTTTGTTATGATAAGCAGCCCTTAAAAATTAATGCATAGTACCATTTGCTGTCTACTTACTGTGAGCCAAGTACTGTCTCACTTGCTTTGTATTCATTATCTGATCCAATTCCTACAAGAAACCTATTTAGTTCGGTTGTTTCTAACCTCATTTATAGATGGGGAAACTGAGGCTCAGAAAATCTAAGTAATTTACCCAAGGTCACATATTGCAAGTGGTAGAACAAGGATACCATCCCAAAATGTTTCTGAAATCCATGTGATTTCCACTATGCCATGTGCTTCCTGAGGCCAAAGGGCTGATACTAAACTGTGTCAGAATAACCTATATATATCACGTGGTTAGGGAATTTGTTCAGTTATGAGGACAGTTTAGTGTAAACACAATTTCTTTGAAATGAAAATCTATGGTAGTTCCCCAGGTTTGTTCCCTGGTGGAGATTCAACAACACAAATATAAAGATTTTAGAAGAACAACAGTTAAAAAAAAGTCCTCCAGTTTTAAGCTTTTCTTTTCTTTGCCAGAACTCTCTCTTTAAATGCAATATAATATAACTGCTATGTCTTCCAAAGAAAAATTTAGTCTACAAAGAACTAAAACAGATTAACAAGAAAAAAACAAACCCATTCAAAAGTGGGCAAAGGACATAAACAGACACTTTTCAAAAGGATACATATATGAGGCCAACAAACATGAAAAAATGCTCATCATTACTGGTCATTAGAGAAATGCAAATCAAAACTACAT